>OMLF01013819.1:16733-35039 GCA_900302615.1 Holocentrus rufus | reverse complement strand
TTTTTGTACAGAAAATTGGAACTTTCATTACAATAAAGACAACAGAGAGAAAGCTAAATCAGAAGATAATGAAGACCCTCTAAATACTGTTAATAAGTTGGTGTGATTTCCCCGCCTACATTTTGTTGTTGTCTTCAGTTTGTTTAGCAGCTTTTTAGACCATTGTCGTAGCAGAATATGTCGTGTCAAACTGATGGGGAAAGAAAGGATTTGACACATCTCTCCATACTTCCACAACAGTTACCACAAACTCCTAAACAGATCCTGATAATGGCATCTTTTCATTGTTTGGCCTGACAAAAGAAAAGGCTGATGATGAGTAAAGTCATCGGCTGCAACAATAAACAAAATGGGCGTTTCCTTTGAAGCAAACTGGGATCCACTGTGTTTGTCGGTGCATCTGCCTCCTTATTGTTGAAAAACTGACAAACCTGCCACGTGTAAAACAGTGAAATACTACATTTACTTCTTTTTTTTTTTGCCATGTCAATCGCCATTCCTGCCTGTCATGTCAATCACTTGTCTGTCTGGGGGGATCACAATGGAAATAAGCCATCGGGCCTTTTTTTTTTAATATTTAATTTTTTTTAATCCTCGACAATTTTCAGTTTTAATCACATGCTAAGACGTCTTTTGCTGCTGTCAAATCAATCAATCAAATTTTGTTGCGAGGGCCGGACATTTCTGCTTACCTTCAAGAAAAGCCTTCCATTAAACATAAACCAGATTACGGGGAGAAAAAAAAGTACAAGGTGGAACTTTTCGGATAGAGATATTTTCCCATTAGTATTCCTGTGTGGATACGGCTGACTATAAGGTCTAGATGATATGTGTTTTGATGTCAAAATTGGTTTCGATGAAGCTTTTATCTGGAGAGAACGAGCGCTTCATCGCAACGGAATGAGAGTCTGTTTCAGTGGCGTTTTGGAGAGCGTGAACCGAGTGAACCTTACTTTGGAGAAATGTGTCAAATCAACTGAGAGAAACCGTAATAACACAAAACATGAAGCGCCGTCTTTTTTTCTTTTTTTTTTTGAGTCGCTCAGCATTTAAACACACGGGTAAAGAATCCTTATAGGGTATTTGATCTCTTCAATTACGGGTAATCTCATGACATGGTCGGAGTGCCTTGGCGAGCGGCCGGCCGGTGCCCTCTGCTTTCATCTCCGTCCGTCCTGCCGGACCAACAGGCTGCCAAGAAGCTTATTCCACATTTTTTTATGGGCAAACTTCCAGTGAGAGCGAGTTGCTTATGTCTCCAATTGCTTTTTATGACATGGCCTAAAGCGCACAACCTCAGAATATAATGGGAATAATATGAATACATATGGACTGCGAGCGCCATCTGTCCTCTCTGTTTCTCAGCGTAAACATCTTTTCCAAATAGGCGCTGGCTTGTCCTTGCATCTACCTGTTAGCGGGCCTCTATATGCCTGAATGGGAGAGCGACTCTTTAAGGGAATTCGAGACGACTGCAGCAAGTGAATTGAAATGCGTCTCGCAGCCCGAGGGTCGGCCTAATACCATTATCTGACACACTCGCACAAACACACCAATACGGACGCGCGGCAGACAAGCTGGAGGCGGCTGCCATATCTCCCTCTGCTGAGAACATACACACACATAAATGAATGCATCGGTGCGTGCATAAGAACACACACACACACAAATGTAAAGTTTTGCTATTAATCTGGCTCGCCGTCTTTGTCTGTCACGGACAAACACACACTGGTAGGAGTCATTCTGTTGGAGATCAACCAACATGTACACATAAATGCAGCGGCATACGTAAGCGCTTCAAAGCACACGCACACACACACACACACACACACACACACACAGACTGGGAGTGTTCCTGATATCTCTGCTTCTATAGGGAATAGAGAATAAAGAGTAGTTGTTTCCCCCACTCTGCCCTTATCTCCCAACTGTTTCTTCTCAGTCCCAACCCTCTAGGCTGTGTGTGTGTGTGTGTGTGTGTGTGTGTGTTTGTGTGTATGTCCAGCTTCTCTACCTTCATATTATCTCAGTTTATTCTCGATGTACAGCTCCAGCATAGTGTTTGAATGATAAACCATTGTTTGATCTTGCAACAAAGGAAAAAAAAAAAAGCAGCATTTCTGTGTTAGAATTGAAGCAAATTATTTTTTTCTCCTCTCCATCTTTACATGTTGACGTTTCATTCATTTTGATTTTGTTCTTGTGTCTTTGGTGCTCAGTGTTCATCACCTTGGTGATTCTGCACTTCCCACAGATCACCTGTCAATCAGTTTGTCCAGCGCTGTCTGATGTCTCTCTTATGGGAGTTTTTGTTGATGCAGTTTGTGTTTCTTGTTGTTTGTGTCTGTTCAGCCATGGACGGCTCATACCAATAACCCAGTTCTTCTTCCATTATATTCCAAATAAATCGGTAATATAAAATGCATCCCTTCTTGTGCTGCAGAGGCTTTGCCACAGGACAAATAATAATAATAACAATTACAATAATAATCATAATAATGATTATTATATTCTTTTATTTTTGGCCCAATCAGGAAGTTCCTCTTCCTATAATCAGGTAGTAGCTTCAAATGGAGTCTGCCCAAAAGTTTCAGTCAGTGTTTTGATCCAGTAAAACTTCCTGATGATTGAACTGAAATCATATTATTTTGCTAAAGCTGCAAAAACAAAACAAAAAGGCCATATTGCTCCGGCCAAACTTCAGCCAAAATGAAACACTCTTGTCAAAACCTATGATCTTCCATCTAAACTAGACTTAACCTTCAGATGCTGCATAAAAACAATCAAATACATGTAAACACATCAAAATACCCATTATAATAAATGTTAAGAATTTTATTTATGTAACACTTTTCAAAAACATAGTTACAAAGGTTAACAAAGACATCATTTAACCACACAAAGCACAGACAAATAAAAACAGGCAGGAATCCAGGTGTTAAGAGGGGATTTGAAGGATTTTGCACTTTGCAACAACATGCTACTTCAATGAACATAAATTACGCAAGTGTGAAAAACCCACACAATGTAACATTTATGTCCAGCAGACAAGACAACAATAGCATCTGTTCTAAAATGTGTGAACTCGCATGTGGCCTTTTGTATTCATAGCTCTCACTGGAGAATTTACCATGAAAGCTGCGCTATTCAAAATTGAGGAGTGATTAAAGTGAGGACCATTTAGACTCAGTTGACAAAAAAAAAAAAAGATGGAATAAGTACAGAGTGAGTCAAGCTAATGATGAGAACCATGTAGACTCAACCATCAAATTTCAAGTTAGCCCATGGGTTTTGTGAGTTGAGTCTAAACAGTCCTCACTCCAGTCAGGGAGTGTACTGTACCTTTAAATATACTTGTGTTTTCCTTGATTGTGTTGAATGGTAAAGATAGGAGCTTTGTACACTAAATGGCAAAGCTTACTTGTGCTCTATGAAGAGATTAGTGTGTACAGTTTTGCAAAAATGTTTCAAGAAATGTGCAGTTTGTGTGAACTGGATGAATAATACATACAGGTTTGTTGAAAGTGTATTCTTTTGCTAACTAATGATATGGTTTGGGCTGTTTTGTTAATTTTAGTGAGCAAGTGCTGTTTGTTTCCATGCAGTGTAATGTTTTCTCCTTTAGCAAATTCTGCATTTAAGGGTATATGTCATGCTAATGTTCTTGCAGATAGAAATCAGATTCAAACGGTGCACTTTATTTATAATCAATAGCACATGGCTTATCTGTGCACACGGGAAGCTGGAAACAACACCTGCATTTGCTGATAACAGCAGGCAGTAAGTGATATGGATGAATTCTGTTTTAAGAGTCCATGCATTTGTACTGAACTGAGTACAGCCTGCCTCTGCAGTCACATAAAAGCCTTATAACTCTGTATAACTAATTTTTCTATTTCGAGCTCAAACTGGAACAGACACGGTCCTCTGCATTAAGCAAGTGCCATGGCCTGAGTCTGTGAATGCCAGACCTCTGTGATTTCACAAATACATGGTAGTCAACTGGAAATTCCTAGTTATTTCCATTCCTGAAAAAAGCTGTTTTTTCAAGGTCCTCCTCATCATCAGGAATAATGCAATGTTCCTGATGATGTTGCAATGTTGCAGGAAATCTGTCCTGTATAGTTTTATTGAATTTTTACAGAATGTCCCTGTGTTGAAAAAGCCCGTAAGATTTTTATTAGGTCCTTGTTGAACTGCCATGTTTTGACTGTGATAGCAGCCTTTATAGACCTGCAGGTAATCTTGCTGATGCTAGTTTTCACTGCAGTTTCAATGGACTATTGTTTTTTTTCCCTTCCATTTTACATTCCTCAGTTGAAATAGCATGGATGCTGGCAGAAGATTAATTCAATTTCCTTGGGTTCCTAATGAGGTAGGTTGTGATATTTTACAATATCATTTGATTCTTTCATTTAGGTTCTGTATGTTGTTTGTTCGACTCCTTCATTTAAGTGAGATTACTCTTTTGCTGAAGATTTAATGCTGAGGTCCACGCTGTTAGCATGACCTGCTATCAAGCTAGTAAGTTAGCACTAGCATGCTACATTAGCAGTAAAGAAAGTTATTTACTGTGTTTATTGTGTTATTATTGATTTTATTTTTCACTGATAAAAGTTTCATTTGACAACATTCATTTAGTAGGCATGTATAAGCTATTATTTTTCTCTGCATCATTTTTCTCAAATTATGAATTCAAATGAATCAGGGGATCTGTCTTGTTTTTCTGTCCTCACAAGACAAGAGCAGTGACATCTGTTAAAAATACAATCATCCAAAGAATACTTTTTTTTTTTCCTTAACTGGGGCTCAGCACTGTGCATAACGTCTTCATTTTGGCCTCATACTGTATTATATTACTGTTTGAAAGCCTCTGTGTGAATTGTCTTTGTTGTGCCATTCTAACATGGTGAAAGCTAATGTACCAGATGTGGCTAATATGCCACCTTTCTGCTCCAGTGGCCCTTGTGCATTCACTGTGCACTGTTATTTGGTTTAGCGCCTCTCACATTCTAACCCAAGCACTGACCAAGAATGAGAAGACATGATTTTGACTACTGAAAAAATACATCATATTCCCATGATCTTATATTGTGTAAATTAGTTTTAATTCACATTTGTTGTTTGTTTTTTTTTATTTATTGTTCATTATTTATTGTTCTGATCATTTTTACTGTACTCATTAAGTCTCACGCTGTGTTTTGCTGAACAGACATTAATGGGGCCAGCAGTGCAAGTCTTTCTTTAGTTATATCCAATTAATTTAAGTGTTTATATTTTCTGTGGTGCTTCGTGATTTTGCTAGGAAGGCTCATTTTAAACAATATATGATTACAAATACAGATACAGTACATGCATGTGTTGGCTTTATTATAATTAATTGGATTATGTTCATAGACATAAGAATTTCTGGAGCTGGCAAAATGGCAGTGGATAGGAAACTTACTTTGTGGAGGGTACAGCAATGACCAGGGACATCTGCATATTTTCTAGTGGAGAACTGTTACATAATAAAGCAAATTCAACTGTGAAATCTAAAACCAACATTTTACAGGCTTACAAAGACAGTAAATGGAGCAGTTCCAGGGTTTGTCCCCTGATGACATCGCAAAAAGCCCTGGTTATCTGCTTCCCACCTTTGTGTGAGCATTGTTCATCGTTTACAAATGTAACGTTTGAACCATCTCATGAGGGATGGGGAAATGAAAACCCTCAGTTTCAACCGGTTTCAACCTCTCCAATTACTGCACTTGAGCAGAGCAACACTGCGTTTTTGAGTCAGGCCCGGTTTTGTGTTACTTCTATTTGAGGGATTTTTCTGAAACGTTTGTCCTTATTTCACCGGAGATCTATTTTTAGACATGGGAGAAATGAGCACAATGAGATCTGGCACTGACAATAAAACATTGTGGACTTTACCTCTCATAACCCACTCGTAATATTGTGAAATTAGCACAAACTAATAGTTTTTAATATCTTCTTCAAATAATCATTGTGTGGTAGGAACATATTTTTCTCACCTTTCGTGCCCAGAGCATATTTGTATTCAAAGATGCTGTGCTCATTATACAAATTTTGGGAGATTAGACCCCGCATAACTAATAGGACAGCTTGGTTAATGTAAGATAAAATGAACCCAGTTTGAGGGGCTAATGAATTACCTGTTATTTGCAAGGACAACAACGTCTGGGGTAATCTTTACAGCAGGGGTGTTCAGCCATGTGTCAGCCATGGAGGGCTGAGAGTATGCAGGTTTTTGTTCCAACCAAAGACCGCACCAGGTGATTCCACTGATTAGCGCACGGTTGAATACCCGTGCTTTAGAGCAAAGACTCTGAAACACATACAAAATCTTGCTGATTTCCCCTTCAAAAGCAAAGGCTTTATTATGGCTTTAGTGAGCTTTTGCTTATGTCATTTTTGGCAAGTTCTCACACTACGAATTAAATGAAGACTTAATTTAAGTACAGAGTATATTCAGGTCTTTAAAAAGTAAAAAAAAAAAAAAAAACATTTTCTAAGTCTAAGAGCTGAAGATGTATTAAAATGTCTTAAATACAGTTGTTTGAAAGACCTTTAAGCAGCCTTTTCACCATGTGATGACAGCTTCATTTTTAAAGGAACACTCCGTAAAGCCCTTTTTCCGGCTTACCCAGACTGAGACAAGATGATCGATACCATTTTCACCTCTGTACGTCCACGAGTTCAGTTCCTGTTAGCTTAGCATAAAGAGTGTAGTTAAGTCAGAAAGGTATTCTTCCCAAAACGTTGAGGTATTCCTTGAACAAAGTTTCATTTTGATGAAACTGTGAAATCAGATAGAGACATTTAGAGATTCTCCACATTTATACCTAGTAGGGGACATCAAATGACATCAGTTGTGTAGTTTCACAGAAGATGTGAACAGGACCAACAGTAACAGCAAGATTAATTCAATTTAATTCAATATAACAAAACCGTTGGACATCCTGTCCCTCAACATTTAATTCCCTGGTGTCCTTTTCTTACAGTGCACATTTCTAGTTTTATAACTTTTATTATCTGTATTCGATCGGAAATAGGATGTTTTCTGACAGATTTTTGTTTCATTACTTCGGTTGTTAAATTTCTCATGAATTTAATTTCAGATAGCATTAGAAAGGTATTAAAATGTAAAACCTGTGCATACCCTGAAGTAGCTGTATTTCAGTAAAACACTTCAGTCCATCTAACAGCATAATATTCCCTTATCCGGCGTCTTTTTTTAATTTCATTTTTGGGAGGAAGCATTTTTATTCAAACAGTGTTTCCTAATTTGCCTTTTGTGATTCACAGCGAGGCAAATCAAACTTGCCACTTGGATCCTCATACTGTGCATTTCTATGCATATATTCAGTCATTTCCATCAGGCCCGTCCATTCTATATTCATTTCCGCTAAGAGATAAACAGGACATAGATCTTTCAGCAATGCACATCCATATCCAAAGTCCAAAGATACAAAGTGTTGACAGCCGACAACCTTGATGACCTCACACCTCCTGCAGTTCCTGTTTGTATAATTGTTGGCTGTATAGTGTTTGTGTGACAGTCTCTGTGTCCTAAATCAATGCATTACACGAATTTCACACTTTGGTTTGCACATGTTGTCTGTGAATGATTAGGAGCGCAGTGAACATATGTGTCAGTTGATTTGAATATGAGTGGGTGTGCTCTCCGTTGTTTGAATTAACCTTCCTCTCACCTTTGAAATCAAAGCACCGCCTTGTCTGTTCCATGAAAACATCTCACGGTAATTATTCTCACTAAGCTGTACGTGGCTTCGTTCAGATGTGTGTGTGTGTGTGTGTGTGTATGTGGGAGGGAGGGTACTTGTTAATGTGTGTAGTACACAGTGTTAAAAGTGCTACTGCTAACATCAATAAATCATTACCATAGTTATATTGAGACAGTAGTATAATTACCATGATAAACAAGACTGAGAATTGGCAGCCTCAAGTGGCTTCTAGACTGCATTTTACCGTGTGAGAAACCGGATTTGTGCTGGATTGCTTTACGGCACAAAACAGGAAGAGAGCACTGTTCTTCTAGCATAAATAGAGCCAACGCTTTCAGAGTTTCTGGTAATGGCAGATGACAGAAAGAATGAAAGACTGATGGAAAAAGAATTCTAACATTCTCTTCAGGAAAAAAGAGTAAGGAGGGACAGGTGGCTTTATGGGAAATGTAGTCCTAATTTAGAGAAACATCAAAATTGCAGCACAAAGCATCTTAAACATTTGCTTTACGATTTTTTGCTACTCATTTTGTACATCTTGTTTTGTTGTCTGTGTGTTGTGTGTGATGTGCACCTGTTTGTGGGCACATTGCGAGTGTGTCTGTGTCTTGTGCATATGCTTGTGCTCTGGTGCAAAAAAAAAAAATCCTCAAAGTCACCTTTGTTAATGCGTGTGATGCTTATGTGTGTAATTCTACTTGACACACACATCCATGCGTCACTTCCTTGGTGGCACAATTTGTACCTTGACTGTCAGCTCATATGCAATCAAATCCTTTTTCTGCCATGAAATTTGTCATCTTAATCTCTCTCTCTCTCTCTCTCTCTCTCTCTCTCTCTCTCTCTCACTCACTCTCTCACTCCCTCTCTCTCAAAATCACACACACACACACACAGAAGGGAATTAATCCCTCAACTCTAACACTATTGCAGGGAGTTATGTGAGGCAGGTGTGAATTATGACACCGTCAATTATGAATATGTAGTGGCAGAGGTGCGTGTGTGTGTATGTGTGTGTGCGTGTGAGTGCATGTCTTTGTGTGTAAGCTGCATAAATCAGGCTTTCTCGAGAACACTGATTTCAATTTCAAATTGTTCCCTGGAACGCCGTTTAAAGGAAGGCGGCTTATCAAGTACGTGGGGAAAATCCCTCGCCAGATTTTAGATGAACATAGCTTCGTTCCCCTGCCTTAATTCACTGCCCGTGAAGCTTTTCAGCTTCATTAAAACTGCTTTGCTTGCTCAGTTGTGATGATTTGCACTGCACAATCTCTCTCTTTCACCGTTTCAGTCTTTCACGCTCACGCTATTTATCTTTGCTCTTCACTTATTTCCCCTTTATGTCAGTGTTTTGCACAAACCTTGTATTGCCATTGTTTAGGTCCATTCAACCTCAAAGAGTTTTCCAATGCAGAGATTTTAGTTTAAGGTATTTTAAGGTATTCAGGTATTTTGCCATTTGGGCAAAATACCCAAAGATGTTTGATACCATTTTCACCTCTGTACGTCCACTGCTTCGGGTTCTATAGGTCGAATTTTGTGTTAGCTTAGCATAAAGACTTGAAGTCTACAGGAGTCATGTCATTTATTCATCAGTTATAGTTCCTTCCATCTACATTCTCCTAAAACGACTTGTTTACAAAGAAAAATCCAAAACGTATATTATGACTAATTGACTAATATGACTAATAATATACGATGACTAGCTATTATGGCTAATGAATCTTTATGCTAAGCTAACATGAAATGCTACCCATAGGAACCGAACCAGTGGACGTACAGAGTTGAAAATGAAATCAAACAACTTGACTTGTCTTGACTTGGGTATTCCTTTAATGTTCTGCTGTTGGCCACTGGGAGGCACCTCGTGCAGCCGTAGCTTCCTGTTGACAGTTCTTGTGGAGAAATGATGAGCTGGTTTCCTCAAAGGCACTGCAAGTGTGATTGCTGAGGTCATTCACTTTCCCAACACAGATTTTTCCTAGCTGGTCTTCAAACCTTCCCACCGACCTTCCCTTCAGCAGCCGCTCTTCTCTAAAATTTCGGCTCCTCTGCCCAGTTGACAGCTGATGGTAAGTGACAGCTGACATTGTCTCTTGAGTATATAAAGTCTTACATGACCCTTCGAAAAAGCCAAACCATTGATAAAGTGTATTAAAATGGATGTGGCTTTGGAGACATCAAAATGTGAAATTTAATAAATTGACTTTTGGCATTATTTTGTTGCTGCACAGAATCTGAACAAGTCAATAAGTCTTATATTAAGTCTTAAAATCTTGTTTTTCTTCAAACAAGGAAAGACATCTGCCAGTAGGATGGGCTTCCAGAATTTTCTTGAATCAGGTGTCATTTTCTTGATAGTACATAGTGCTTTATTTTGCCAACATATTTCTAGAAAAAAATCCGAGTGAAACTGCACTCGAAAAGCAAGTTTTTTTTGACACTGAATATGTTAAGATGGATAATTTTGCGGTGCTGCACACTGTAAATGTTTGCGGGTGTGTGCAGCCCATTTAAAATGCATGTTTCCTGGGGAAATCCCAACAGTTCTCTCTAATTGCCTGAAAAGCGAGCTTTTTGTTGGAAGCGTCGACGCTCCTCGACGCCTCCAACAACGTGAACGCGCGGCGACCTGAAACCGCTCGCGACTGCGCGTCCGTGGGTTTTGATGACGGATTTTTGCCGAGGAGCGACTTGGAGCGGAGCAACGGCGAGGAGGATCCAAAGCCCTGAGCCCAAAGTCAAATCCGCCAGCTGTCTTTGCTTTGGACGCGCTGCAGCGTTTTGTATTCTGTGGCATTTCTGTTTCTTTTTTTTTTTTTTCATCAAATGCCGTACAGTTGGAGGCCGACACAAAAGATGTGAACGAAAGAGACCGGTGGTGGCGGGAGGAGGAGGGGGGAGACACATGACAGAGATTGTAAGTGCTTTGAACCCACGCTGTCACGAGTACGAGGCACACTCCTCAGCCCGCCGAGGCCTTGGCACACCAACAGCACACAATAAACTTTACCAACACAGCGGGATGTTTGTTATGTGGCTTGCAGGGGGTCGAGCTAAGTGAAGCGTATGCCAGATCCGGCTCGAGTCAAAGTAATTCAGCAGTTGCGCGGTCTCTTTTTTTCTGTCCCTTTTTTTTTAAATTTTTTTTATATGAACTCAGTCGATTTGCTATTCATAGCCTCCTTCATGTTTTTTTTCCCTCCCTGTGCCCGTCTGAAACTGTAAATTGCATTTAGCTGCTTGCAGCCTCTGCTATTCCCTCAATTAACACCACCTCTGATGCTTTCGTTCTTATTTTGGCGCTCCCTGTCTTGCTTGGTCACTAACTTTCTCTCTTTAGCTGTGTTGCTGTGTCTCTCTCCTCCTTTGTGTGTCTGACTCTCTTGTTCTCGCTCGCTGTCTCTCCCTCCCACACACACACACACAACAAAACACACACACAGACACAATGAGAGGAGATTGGTTCTAAAACAATTGAGAAGATTCGATACTTGAGCTGCAAATAGAGGACACAAACCACACACACGTGCATGCACACACACACACGCACATGCACGAAGGCAAATACACATTACTCAACAACCCCACCAACGACATGCCCACGAGTGAGTGCATGTGCGCACACACACACACCCCAGATGAACGGAGAGTGAACCAGGCAGTGCTGGGAAGGCTGCTGTATAAACCAATTAGCTGGGCTGAAATCAAGCCAACAGGAAGAATCTCTCTCTCTCTCTCTCTCTCTCTCTCTCTCTCTCTCTCTCTCTCCCTCCCTCTCTCCCTCCCTCCACCTCTATTTCCAGCAGACCAGTCTCTGTGGGCAGAGATACAGCTGGATGCTGCCAAGGTAAGAAAGAAAGAGAGACAGAGGGACGGAAAGAGCAGGAAGGAGAAAATGGGAAAAGGAAAAGGAAAGTGGAAGGGAAGAAGGGGGAAGGGCTGGGAAAGAGGGGATGAAAGCACTGGAGACGGAAAAGGGGGAGAAATGAGCGGAGGCAGGAAGAGGGAAGAGAGAGAGAGAGAGAGAGAGAGGGTAAAGTGTGTGAAATGAAGCAGTGGAGATGAGTGAGGATAGAGGCAGAGCGAGAAGGATGGCTTGGGTAAGAGAGACTGAAGAGTGATGGCCAAGGCTGGCACTGACAAGTTACAGCTGCTGGAGTGAGAGCGAGCGCCACAGAGAGCCACAGAAAGAGCCAGAGAGAGCGAGCGAGTAAGTGTGAGGGGAATGCCAATGTTAGGCCATACAATCCAGGTAATGAGGCATTCAGTTCTGCTGGAGAGAGACAGCCGAGAGACTCTTCAACTGCAGCTGCTGGAGAGAGGGAGAGAGAGAGAGATGTTTCCTTTGCCGTCACCCTGTTTGATAGGCAGGTTGTCAAAGAGATGGAAAACAGAAAGATTAGGATGAAGACCTAAGACAAGATGTGCAGAGAAAGAGAGAAAGAGCAAGGTAGAGAGACAATGAGAGACACCTACATTCAAAATTAAAAAAAAAAAAAAGCACAAACCCATAAAAGTTCAGGCTGTGTGAATTGAGACTAAGACTTATGAAATGTTTGTCAAGAGAAATAGGACTCGTAGTTTCAATGAGGACTCTAACTACAGCTGGGATGATCTTATCTCCTGATTCAATACTGTCACGATACTTGGGTGCTGATTCAATATGTATTGCGAGACTTAAGTGTTGCGATTCTGCAAGTATCGCGATACAATATTCCGATTTATTGTGATTTGTTTTTTTTGTTTTTTTTTTAAAGTTGAATCATACACTTCCAGAGACTGTATATCGTGCAGTGTGTTTCCAAAAACAATGCACATCCCACATCAGTCTTGTCGAGTTTTATTTCAGCAGCATCATTTCTATTCTGCATATAAAAGTGTACATGTACAATAGAATGAATTAAAAAAATCGATGCTTTTTGAAGTAAACGCATACATTTAGCTGTTCCTGCTTACGAATACACTCTGACCACACTTGAGTGTTGATTTGATTAAAAAAAAAGAATAAATAAATAAATCACGAAACTTAAGTTAATCGATTATTTCCTCCACCCCTAGTACTTACTATCCTGACACAGTCATACAAAAATACACTGCAGGTGATTGGATCCATCATCTGTCAATCATTAGTTAACTGGCACAACACCAGAGCTAAAGAGCTGCAGCAGCTGTTATAGCGAAAGCAGGAAAGCCTATTGCTAGCTTGTTAGCATGTTGGTACTCGATTCTTACCATTTTTGTAAGGAAAATCTATGATGCTGTCCTGCTGCTTCCACACTGTAACTTCTTGCTTTCTGCAGCATCAAAGCCACATCTGAAGTCCCTCAAAGGACACTGATTGGCTGTTTTGTGGCTTCCGCTCTAACGCTACCATTGGATGATGTAGTCAGATGGTTTCGCGACTCAAACGAAATGAACCAGCAAGATCAGGTCACCATTCCAGCTAAAGGGGAAAATGTAAATGTATAAGGAGTTGCATGGATAACAAGAACGACCCTATTTGTGCTAAGGCCTGCCCACTATCATGTTCCCTTGATGCTGATTGGCCAGAAAAGTTCTTCATTAGCCAATTACCGGCCTTCCCACCAAGTTTTGTGTAAATTACAATCACAGTACTATGGAGAAAAGTCAACCAAAACCACTGATCATAATAGTTGGCTCTGGGTCTCTGCTGCTTCCAGCTCTGTGAAGTAGTGCCATGATGTCAGACAGTGCTGCTGCTTTTTTTTTTTTCCAAAATGAGAAATCAAATTTGCATGAGAAAAATGAGCCAAATTTTCACTTCACTTCCTGTCTGACTGAGAAAGAGAAGAGAATACAGGAAGAGGGGAAAAGGCTGTGAGTGGATGGATACAGAAAATAGAAGAATAAGAAGGAGAAGAGAGTCAGATTCATTTGGCTCAAAAGGGTGCAGTGAAGCCCTTCATTGTTAAAAGATGGACCCGTCCTGCTAAATCCGGTAACAATGAGACAATGGCTGCACACGTTCCAAAACGCTGTTCCTCTGAATCTCTCCATCGCCAGGATTCACAAAACCCCAAACTGCGGTCAAAAGAAGTTGGAAGCAATTTGGACAAGAACTTTTCAACACTTTAATCTCAAATGCATAAAATTTGTTGCAAATGTATTAGACTGGTCCTCACTTCTGTTTGGCACAGAAATGTTTCAATACCTGCTAAACACGCTCCTCTGACTGTATAATAGTTCATTTAAATATTAATGCGCTGACCCAGAATCTGTACCTATACTGCAACTTGTGTCACTTAGCAACCATTCTGTTATTAAACTATTATTATTGGGAGAGAGAGAGAGAGAGAGAGAGAGAGAGAACTGTTTGTTAATACAGTGGTGTTTCACCACTGTTTTTATGAATGCAATAAGCCACTCAGTAAACTTTTAAACCTGGCCTTGGTGTCTTTTTGTTTACAAATATAATACTTTCACAACAGCTACCATCACTGGCCACTTAGCACTTACCATGTGGCATCCTCATCCTCATTCCTCATAAACAATGACCTTGTTTCAAACAATGGAGGCACAATGGAACAAGGGAACTCACACCTTGAATCCTAAAGAGAGGGGGACAGCAGAGACACAGAGAAAAAGAGAGAGCATCCAAAAAAAGGAAAAAGACAAAATAATGTAAACGGGAAGAGATGAACAGGGAGAGAAGGAAGAGTAATTCCTATTCAGCTGAGCAGTGCTTTTGTCTGGAGATTAGCAACAGCTGATCCTCTCCTTTTGGCCTCTCAGCACTCACATACCTAGGCTTTGGAAGTATGTATTGTGTGTGTGTGTGTGTGTGTGTGCGTGTGAGAGGTATGAAGTGACATGGAAAACAAAATACATGTACGCACGCTTGTGATTCTTTATTAAAAGTTCCATATGAATGTATGTATGTGCATTAGTGTGTGATTAATACAACTCAGCCACACTGACACACGTGTGTGCATGTGTGACAAGTGAACACTGTTATCACAGAGGCAGGAGAAAGCCAGCTGTTTATCCAAATGTGGCCCAATTGTCAGCCTGTTATTACCATTTTTGATGTTTTATCTGTTTTCATAACAGATGTTATGCATGTTTTTATGAAGTATTTCTAAACTGTGCTTTTTGTCTGAGGTGTTTGAGAAATCATTTTCCTTTCAGCAGATTGCTTCTATGAAAAATACTGGAGAAATTTTAACCCAGTTTTCGAGACCCCCACAGCACCGAAACTGCTCTTCTTAAGTCAACAACAATCGACTTCTCATTGCCAATTCTGCTGATTAGAGTCAACTGCACCGCATTTTACTTGTTGCCTCAGAAAATAGGTCAAGAGGAACCAATCACATCTTTGGTGTTCCCCAGGGTTCAGTTTTGGGTGCCTTATTATTATCTACCTATGCCTCTTTTGGCTGCATGTTAAAAAACAAAGATCACACCACCCTATAGCTCAAGTCAAAGACTGCCTTATTCACATTAAGTGACGGAGGTCCCAACATTTCCTCCAGCTTAATAACAATACATGTGAGGATGTGCTATTTGGCCCTTCCATTCCCACTAATCAGCTGCAGCCTCACTTTGGTCGTCCCTTAGGTTATGTTAAGTATGCCGCTAGAAACCTTTGAGTGACATGTGACATGGAGTGGCATGTACAAATTTCAGCCTTGATGATCAGCGAAAAAAAGTTTCTCCAAAATAAGGTCTCTCTTACTCTTTGTTGATGTGGAAAAGGTCATCTACCCTTTTATCATCTTGTTGAGAATAGAGGTTTCTCAACCTCTTTACAAGTCAAGGCTCACATTCCACAGAAATTTCAGGACCCAGATAAAGAAATCCTCAGAAAAAAATAGTGTGTGTAACCTATATTGAGGAGAACAGCTATGTTTCTGCTGCAGTGTTTGAATTAGATATGGATCTCTGCTTAGCCTCAGTGTGAAACTTGGATCTGCTTCTGAGAGATGATCCGATTGAGCCGTGGTGGGGTGGATGAGAGACTCATATGGAGAACAAGTTATGTTCAGTCTCTTCCTTGCTTTTGATTTTATGAAAGTCACAATGGGAAACCCCGATTCACACAGGTAGGTTGTGGTACAAGGCAACTGAAACTTGACTACTCACTATGGCAGGGACAGATATTAGATGGCAGCCAATATCTAAAATCAAGTCAGGCTGACTTGTGCAAGATGAAGCTTTAAGCTGCTGTTGTCTGACGGCTCCAAATGCCCAGACTCTGCAGTGCAGAGGCCTGGTGCTTTGGTCTTCTTAGAACTATTCAAAAAAATATTTGACAGTCTAGTGGTTGAAACATTGGAAATGTTAAAAGTTTACTAAGTTAAAAAAATATAACAGCAATAATAAAAATGAATAGCTACATAAATATGTTTAAATGTACATTTCCATGAGATGAAGAGTCACGTTGCTTTATATGATGAAAAGGAGCTATTTTATTCATATTTTATTCTACATGTCGCGGGCGGTGACAACATGGTGGCCTCCATGTGTAACACAACTAACTGATGTTCACAGAGGAAGACGAGCTTCGCGATCATTGGCTGGAGCTGCTGCCGTGTATATGCTATATGCTATTTTAGTCCCGTCTGAATGGGAGTGCTCAGTCTGTAAAACCTAACTTTGTAAAAGTTAACTTTTACAGACTGAGCACTCAGTTAAAACTCCAGTGTTTTTACCTGCTGTGAAACGCTCTGTAAAAACAAACCCAGGTGATACTGCGGCTACATGTCGTTTTTCATTCATGCCGGTGGGTGTCGCAGTAGAGATCAGGAGCAGGGTGCTGCTTAACATGAAGAAGAGATTTGGGGAAAATGACTTAGTGGACCTTTAATGTGAGAAAAAAAAAAACTCTCCAAAGTTTCATTCAGGTGTGGGAATATTTCCATGTTAAATGCTCCGCAGTTGATTTATCAAGCATGTCACAAATTACCGCCGATTTTGCGTCGCTGCAATTTCTCAATTTAGCGGGTGATTTACCAAGACTGATAATGTGAATGAGCACGGCCTCAGCTGAATTAATTTGAATGCACTGCTGCTAATACCTGCGGCTGGAAGAGGCATCTGGGGTGTGTCTGAAAAGCAACGTGGCTTTCAGCACCAGAGACAGAAGGTTTGAAAAAGATGATAATCAAGAAACGTGTGTCAACAAGCTCATTTATTTATTTATTATTTGGGTATTTTCGGTGGCCTTTTAGGATTCTGTTTTTCCTTGCCCACTGTGAGGGTTTAGGTCAGGGGTTGTTTTGTTTTCTCTCAGCTGTGGGCCGGCAAAGTCCTTTGAGACTGTAAGCAGTGAGGGCTGTTCAATAAACTTGAACTTGAACTCGCAGTAGAACTTGCAGCAAGCAGCAGCTGTTGAGCTCGGCGCGGTGCAGGGATTCGCTTTAGCCACACATCGTAGCCTGTTCCTCAGCACTCTCAAGGTCCCGGCGGAGTGGGATGTACGGCCCTGAGAGCACGGCCAACACTAGTGGGAACGCATCGCCTCTGAGCTCCTCTCACACTCCATGGCTCAATAACTTTAATATGAGGAAACAGATTTCCAACTTTGTATGCCTCCTGCTTCGAGATAAGTGGCATAACATTCTCTGTAGGGGCAAAACACTCACCTCACACAGAGAGGAGTGTCGGGGCTGAGTATGAACTTTCTGTCAGTTGAGTTTTACAGTTGAGTCGGTGTAGATGCTTCATATCAACCTGTTGAGAATAAATAGACTTTTAGTTTAGCATCATCTTAATAAGTTGGGGTTATGTTGGTACACAGTTGATGTTGAGTTGAATATTGGACAGTCCAAATAAAGTGTTACCAAGAGGCTGTACCAGCCGCAGTTCAGCTACACTGATAAGAATTGATTTCAAGAATTTTATTGATCATCTTTAAGACTCTTGTTGGTCTGTCACAAAGTTACATCTCTGACCTTTTAATCCCCTACAAGCCAAAGCCTGGGATCCTGAGGCGGGGCATTTTTTAATCATTATAAAATCCAGGCGGAAAACAGAGGGTGATCGGGCCTTTTCTGTAAAAGCAGCAGTATGGTGGAAAAAGCAGCCTGAGGAGGCCAGGCCGGCTTCCTCAGTGCCTCCTTTTACTGAAAATACTTACTTGTAGAAACTTCTTGTGTGTAGTTTTTGGGGTTTAGATTAGTTTCCATTGTTTTCCCCTTCATTGTTCTTTGGCTGTTTATTGCATTATGGCTGTTTTTAGGTTTGAATGTTGTGTTTTCTTCTCTGTTGTCACAGAATGCACTTTGTAACTTTGTTATGGAAAGTGCTCTGTAATGATATGCATTATGTAACAGATGATGATGACGATGACTGTTATAACATGCTCATGTGTGTGTATGAGCTTTGTTGCACCGTGGGTTTTTGTGTGTGAGCACATTATGTCTTCCTGCCAGTGAGGGGACATTTATCTGTGTATCTGTCTGGGTCTGTGTTTCCTTTCATTTCATTCATCTCAAACAGTTCAGAGGCATTTTTATAATCACCAAGGCATCTATGAACGCTTTATTCCTCATGCTTTGTACTGTGAACATGGCAGTGTGATAAAACA
>OMLF01013817.1:13308-24237 GCA_900302615.1 Holocentrus rufus | reverse complement strand
GGCAAGGAGAGAGAGAGAGAGAGAGAGAGAAGGAGAGGAGTAATATCAGGTGACAATTGGGAGTGTACTGTAAATCTCCCCCTCAGGGTCACCTCCTCCCTCTTGCACTGGATTGTTGGATTGTCCCCCTGACAGCTCCAACCGGGGCTGCGCCCAGCCTCTGAAATTACAACCACCAAGACATCAGATCCTTGTTATTAGACCTACTGTCCAATTAACTGTTGTTGAACTGACAATATTTGCTTTTATGGCTCCCTTTGAAGTGGATGCTCCCCTAATTATAGGCCAAGGCCTCATGCGCAGAATAGCTATCGAGGTCATTTGGATCTGTTCGACTGTCTTTCCCAGCCATGAATACAAATCTCACGACTATTAAAATGTCCTATTAAAAATTGACATAATACACTGTCAAAGACATACATTGGGACCAATATACTTTCACGTATCAACAAAAACAGTGCAGTATCCAACAAGCCCTGAAATATTTCGCTTTAAATTATTTTTGGCTACACATTTGCTCCAGACTCCAGATTTTTGGCAGTGTCTTAATCCTGTTTTCGGTCCAATTTTACACTTTGCACCTATATTTACTGCAGTCATATGAGTGCAAAAACATTTCCTTCTTTTATAATATATATACATTAATATTCCCTGCATGTCTGGAGAAATGCTTAACATGTAGACCGTTTGAAAGCAGACTGTCATCTAGCTGCCTGAGCATTTTGACAGCTACATACGTCCTCACAATTTAATGTATCATCATCAAGATGCAAGAGTCATAAACCTACGTAGCAAGTGCATGTGCTGAAACATTTAGCTTTTCACTATTGTCTTCTATGGGGTTGACAAGTTCATAGCAGCCATCTTGAACACCTATTGGGAAATGGAATGGGAGACTTTGAGCGAATAAGCAGCGACTTTTCATATCCCGAGCTGTCTTTAGGCCAAAAGGCTGTAAGAAGCGCGTAGGATCCAGACCCAACCCGTTACACATAATCCTTTCAACAAAGACCCGTGTGGATGGAGGTGTGTAACATTTCCCTGCTATCCCCTCTGGCCAGGTGGTGGAGGGGACAGGAGGGCACACAGGGAACCAGAGCAGGCCCGGAGAGGCTAATCAGAGGCCAGGCGCTTTATCTGCATGGCTCCCTGCCCGCTCTTGGACGTTTCCCAGGAAAGACGGTGCTGAAATGTAACCCTGGCATTAAATACGAACAGCAGCATCAGGTTAGAGAGGGAGAGCGAGGGTGAGTCAGTCAGTCAGAGAAAAAGTGAGAGAAAGAGAGAAGAAAAAGGAGAGAAAGAGAAGGAGAGAGTGAAAGGTGATCGAGCGGCGGGACACACTGACTGAACCTCTATGTTCAGGAGCCCAAGCCGCCCCGGGCCCCGCCACAGAGAGGGCTTTCATGGGCCGACCTGTTCCCATAGCCCGACTGCTTAGCACAGATCAGGAGCCACACCAGGGGGATAATGGATCTACTTGGGCTCAGCAGCCGGGTCCCAGGACCCTGCTGCTGCTTTGTCAGGAGGCAGCTTGGCTGAGTTGGCTCAGACAACTAGAAGGTTCTAATGACCGCTTACATGGAAGCTAATAAACCCCCTGAGGACGATGGTCTGTACTGTCCCACGGCATATTTGTGACCATTATGTGTAGTGTTTTTTTCTTAATATGAGAAGAGAGTCGTGGGAGCCTCGTAGTTAGTTCAGTTTTCACAATAATATGGCCTTTTATTAAATAGATGCTGCTCACAGACAAAGTATGATTTGCACAGAATGATTTTTTCCAGATGCTTCACACTGACGAGGTTCTAACAACAGCGTGGCAACCCTGATTTACCGATAGACTTAATGACCACAGCGCTGTGAAGAAAGTCGACACATTGCTCATTATCTTTGCAATTCCTAAAACATCTGTCTCTTGTCCTGACAAGCATCCTCAGTTTTTGTTTACATTTCACAGTGATGCATGCACTGTCTTTTGTGTATCCCTTCATGCAGAAGATCCAAAGCACATGCTTAACAAGTGACTCAGATCATGTTTTTACAATATAATATTCATTAGTTTGGTATTTTATTAAAAAAAAATCTTATTCTACTTTGGCAACACTTTAATTTACAAGGTTATTAATATATGGAAAAACATTGTATGGACACAACATTACTTTGTTGTACTTCGGATGTAACTCAACATTCAGATGGCTTCAAAATATTTTGTTATGCTATTTTAAATAGATTATGTATTAGGGAGATTTTCATGAAAAAGCAGTACAGTAATATTGCATACTTCCAATACTTTTCCATAAGTTAATACATAAGTAAACACATTGGAATAAGGTTACCCCTATTTTCATTTAGGTTACAACAATCTCAATATCAATATGACTCGTAAGATTTAGAAAAGTTTAGTTTAGAAAAGTGAGTGAAAAATCACAAATAGAAAGGTTTACCAGGTTTAGTGAGGTTTGCCCTCCATGACACGGCTGCTCCTTGGCTCAGACTGTAATGCAAAGTGGTTGTTTTAGGAATTGGAGGCCACATGTCCTGCAGCAAAAGTGAGCTGCCCACAACAATTCCTGTCATCACCCTTGTCTTGGTTGCTTTTTTGACCTGTCTAAAACATGGTTGCCAGAAAAAAAGCGGGCTTCCTGAACTTCAAAGGTGTAATTATAGAAGCAGTGAACCGATGGTTTGCCTCCAGGTTTGACGGAGGTAATTGCTTTTCGCACCATGACATGTTTCAAATGGTTATGAGCAGAGAGCTAAACTGCCGCTGGAGCAACTAGAAATGTGTTTAGAAATGTGCAATTAGGAGTGTGAATATGACTTAACCTTATAATGGCCCCTAGCTCTTTGTTCTCTGAGGTGATATAGAGTACTGTAGTCATGTCACTGTTTGAATATTGGTTAGCAGACATATAGTGATTGACACTGCAGAGGCATTCAGACTGAGGCTCATGCAACTGCAGGCTACGGTCTTTTCATATTTTAAATGTCCCGTTCTGCATATTACAGCATTCTCAAAGTTTGCAACTGGCCCGTCAAGTAAACCAGTTCAAAGCGGGCCTTTGGCTGCCCAAGGTGCAGAACACAACCGACCCACGGGACTGGGATCAATAGCTCTTTTGAAAACAGCTCGTTTCAGCCAAGCGATCCGATTGGTGGAAGACAAGTTCCAACAATGCTGATTAGCGCCATAAAGCACAGCTAGGTGCTTCATGAAAAATGCAACTGCTCGCTACAGTAACTCCCAGGGAACCAGATGGTGATAAATGTAACTTGCTAGCTTTCTGCCTGTTTTTTTTTTGTTTTTGTTTTTTTTTTTTTGATTGTGCATTACTTTGAAGAAAGCTTTGAAAGCCAGCACGTATACATTAGTAAATGCAGAAAGGCTTTACTACTCTAGAGGGCATTCTCTATCATAAATGTAAGTGTTTCAGTAATGCCAAAGCCTTACCATCCTATATATATATATCAGGTATTATTGCTTTAATAAAAGGGACTAGTATTTTAATTACCCCTGGAACTCAGATGTTTGATAAATGCAAGCAACTGGCTGCAGTTTTGATGAAAGTAGACTGAGATGGAGTCCCCTGAGCTGTCATTACCCTGAGCTCAGAGCTGTTAGCCAGCCACACAGGCCTTCATTTGACTGATATGCATCTCCCACCACCCTTTAAATAAATAAACAAGCAGCCCTGTGCATGCTAATCCAGTGCAGCTTTGTTTACTTTGAGGATTGTGGTTTCCATTTGACATGTACTCCCAAGAAAGACAATCCTCCTGATTTCAAGCTGTACCCTCTTCTGAACAAACAGCCTCACCATGTTTCTTAAAAGTGGTAAACTGCTTCGACTTGTCTCCTTCCCCTCTCATTTTAAAAATATTTCCTTGGTATGTCTCCTCCTCTTCATGCCGGAGTTACAGTAGATCTGATTGGTGAAATCAATAGTGGATCACAGCGTTCACGTGGATTCACCTGCTCAATCTGTTTTCATGGCAAGAGCAGGTGTTATTTTATTTGTTCAGCGTAAAAGCAAAGAGTTATCTTTGAATACAGTTATTCTTTTCAGAGACAATATGTGGTGTACTCATTCCTCTAAGCAAGCATCGCTCTTTTCTCTTTTAAGAAAATGACTCACTTGGCCCCAGGCTCTCAAACAGCCTTCCCATAGACATTAGGTCAGTCGACAATGTGGACTGTCTGAAAACGTATTTATACAGACAGGCCTTTCATTGATGTTTTTTTGTTTTGTCTTAAGGTGTAATTTGTCTGTCGTTTTGCTCTGGTTTATTGATGCGCACAGCACCTTGTGACACTCGCTCTAGATCGACGCTACATAAATAAACTTTACTCATACTCTTCCAGACAAGCCGGAGCAGCAGCAGCTGGGTTCAAGAAGCAGTGTCTGAAAACGTTGTCAGGGAAAGTGAAGGGACTTTTGCTCTCCCCCTCAGCAAGAACTCTTGACATACCCTTGAGCAAGTTGCTCCCATGGAGCTGTTCACAAACCAACAGGTGGAGGTATATAATTGTGAAGCAGGCTTTTCCTAAAAAAATGCATTCAGGCTCAGCAGTAGACCTTTTTCACAGCGGCCATTTGACATGAAATAGTAGCTAAACACAGGTGTTGCTAATGATATTAATTAAGGCTCTGTTCTGTTCCACTATTGATACAGAACCTTAATTAATGTGATTAGTAACACCTGTTCTTAGCTACTATTTCATGTCAAATTGGCTGCTGTGAAAAGGGTCTATTCTTGTGGATGAATAAAACTTTCAAAAAGTGACACTTTTATTATCAAGAGATAGTTCAGTGTCTTTTCGAGCTCACTCTTGTACCCAGCCTTTATCAGCAAACTTGGCTAACACTGCAGGGATTAGTAATTAGATGTAATGGGTATAAGCCTTGTTTCTCAATGGCTGTGTCGGTGCCATTATGAATGGTAATGGAAATTGTAAAGACTAGATGACTCACATTGCAAAGCCTAAGTCCTCGGGCTCTTGCCACAATGGACACAAAGCACAGAGTATCTTTAGTTTGGCTCTGATATTTTCCTCTGTGCGAAGCCAAGACTGAGTGCCTGTGCAGTTTTTGTCCATTGTAATGCTATCAGGTATGAAGACAGAGTGGCTGCTGAGTTGGCTGTAAACCACGAGGAGCTGGTGGCCGGTGTGTGTCTGTGGTGTAGATCTCACTCATCCCTGTCATCAGTGAGATCATCTCGTGTTTTCTGTCAAGTTTAATCCTTTAAAATGCAAAAGCTCTCACTCAGTAGTCTACAAACTATGAAAATTGTGTTTAATGCAGTGCAAACAATCCGGTGTGGAAGTTTTTATAGCCCTAACAGGTTAAGATTGGACTTCCCCACACGTTTGATTCATGATTAATAGTCTAGGACTTCAGAATCTCTTTTAACACATAGACATGGGTCGTCCAGCTAATTCTTTTGCTTCCATTTTCCTCTTGATTCCTGTCAGCGTTACAAAGCCATTAATGCTTACCATTTTATAGCCAGTTGAATCTGTGCCCTCCCAGTCTGCTTTGCCTCGCTCGGCCCCGCCCCCCTGCGTGCATCTATAAAAGCAGCTCCTCAGATCAGATGCTCCTCCACACTGTTGTTATGACTTTGTGGTTATCTGCACATTCCTCTCCAACTCTCCCAGGGATCTGGGCTGAGAAAAGACTCACTCCTCGCCGCTTATTGTTGAACCTCTCATCCCCCCCACCCCCACCTTCTATAGCTCTGCCTCTCTCTCTCTCTTCCTCCCTTTCCCTTCCTCTCCGCCGCCTCTCATCGCTCTTGTCATGTTAGCTTTGCTTGTTTAACACACTAACCTGTGGCAGGCGAGGCTCCGGGCGGCAGATCCCCCCGTGGATAGGCAGTCAGGAAATTGCTGCTATTAGAGAAAGTGCCAGTGATGCGGCAGACAGCAAATAGAGTATCCAAGTCAGTAGCTGAGCCTATAGCTCAGTGGGAGCACCCAGGTCTAAGTGCAAAAACAAACCTAAGTAAACTGGTATTATTTTAGTGTGTGCTTAACCCATTTATTTATTATTTTGGTGCAGCAGGGACCTTTCCTACAGCAATGAGTGTATTCTCACTTTATTATCCAGTGATCACAGCTGCAGCACATTTGAGGCATGCAGCAGCTAGTCTTCCTGGGTCCCACACTGTACACAAAACGATGACATTACCAAGTAGCTTAAATCCAATATGGCCTTAAAACACACATGTGCCTCATCCCTTGCATGAATATAGTTACACATTACTCCCACACAAAAGGTTTCTTCAGGTATAGTGGGTATTTTTGCAGGGTGAGATAGTTTTACACAGATATTGAAATTGATTGAAAGTGATGGTCTTGCAGGGGTGATTATTGGTGCTTAAGCTCAGGAAATTGCATCCATTTACTATAAAGCAGTCTTTAAAACCAATAAAAGACAACACTTGTACCATATTGCAATATCCAAAATCCCAGATATCACAATATTGATGTGATACCGATTTATTGCCCGACACCACTTATAACTTCTCTGAGTAGCAGGAATATTAGGCTGATCTGTTGGTGAGTATAATTTCTCCCCTGACACCATGACATCAGGTTGGAAATGGAATAGCAGCACTTTGCACTGTCAGGGAATTATATTGCCTTACAACATCAGGCAGCATCTCTCTGTGAGGGGCTTCAAGGTGCAACGTGATACCCTCAGTATTCGTATATGGTTCAGGTTTTCATAGGATTGTGGTGACCACTTTAAAAGGCCCATCATATGCCATCTCCATCAACACAGGTCACAGGGAAAACACCACACAGCTCTTAAATTAGGGCTATCATTTATGGTTTTATTATACAATGTTTTTATGTTTTATTATGAAGTCACCGCTTTCATGTGGTTGCCTTTGCTCCCTTGGATCCGCGGGGCTTTCGGTTGCGGCGTGTCAGGGACCCCTGCCTGTTGGTATCGTCTTGTAGCCGAGGGGCAGGGTGCGACCGGTGGGTAAGAGGAGATAATAATCCCTGCTCTGGTGCTCTCATGCAAGGCGGCTCGCTGCAGGCCAGGCCAAACCAAACCAGGGCTCAGTTTCTACCTGCTGAGCCAGTTCGAGGACCGCAGCTCCTCCGAGACGGTCTCCTTTGTGTGTATGTGTGTGTGTGTGTCTGACTGTTTCACTGCCTGTCTGTTGCTGCCCCTGTGCATTCTGGATCTCTTTGTGAAACTCTTTGCGTCGCCATTCATGCGTGCTTGCGCAGACATGCTTGCATGTGTTTGTGTGCATGTCTGTGTGAGTGTGCGTGTATGTGTGTGTGTGTGTTGGAGGTGACCCATGCAGGAAAGAGGGGGAGGGGGAGAGTGCCTATTTACATTGGCAGCTACACAAGGGGAAATGAACTGACTTCAAAGCGAGTGTGCAGCGGAATTGTAAAGCGAGCAACGGAGCCCTCCACGCATGAGCTATCAGACAGGCTCTCAAAACACAGACAGATATTCCTGGGACTCGATCAGTGCAGCCGCTCTACAGCAGAAGGCACAATCAACCGTAAAGTGTGTGTAAGCTTAATATCAGCTCTGTAAATCCTATCAGCTCCATAAAATTACACTTTCATACTTTGTTGAAAATGGAAATGAGAGATGTTGAGAACGTTGTTTCTTTGTTTAATCTCTTCAGCTCCACCGCTCCCACAGGTGGGTTTGTCATCGCTGAACAGCCGAGCTTTGTTCAAAACCACACAACTTTAAATTCTAGTGGAGGTCCCAAAGTTTCCAAAGATCCTGAATATTTCCCACTGAATTACAGGGAAATGTGTATAAAATGATGCACAAGACATGTAGATGTTTTCTGTTTGATGTAATGGTGCAGCTATAAAACAATGGAATATTGGGTTTGAATATTTCACTCAATGTAAGTGTGATGCAGCTTCAGTGAATTACTGCATGATGTATATACAGAATATGTGTGTGACTTTTTCTTTCTTTCTAATTTTGAAGCAACTTAAAGGTAAATTTAAGGGGAAATCAGAATTCAGCGGGTTAACTACTTAAGTTTTATTGGATCACATATGGGCCTATTCAATATGTGTGTTCAGGCCTATTTTCTCTTCACTCCAATGCTTTTTTGCTTGTTTAAATATCAATGTGCAACATTGCAGATTGCATTTCCATGCAAGTGGGCTCGATTTAGTGCAGCTACGAGTTGAAAATATTCAGGTGATTCCAGAAAAGATTTCACTTTTTCCCATTAAAATGAGGTGTGATGTAGCTATGGAAAAAAGGTGCTTTCCCAGTTAATCTCAGAGCCGTATCTGTGCTTCTCTTGTGGACACACACACACACACACCCTGAGGCTGTCGCTTTGTTTTTGTTTGACAGGGATGCTGCAGAGACGGCCCACCATTGAAGACTTTGTAGATGCTCTGGTGTCAGAGCTGAACCCAAACTTCGAGACCTTCCTCATGGACTCTGAAGGCTGAGAATTTTTTTTTTTTCGTGTGTCGGCATGGAAACGGACTTCAACCTTAACAATGGAAAGGGAGAGCACTTTAGATATGTACAGAGAGGCGGGGCTAAAGGGGGGAAACACGCCAGCAAGGTACACACTCGTCCTCACGAAGCATTTCAGTTTGTCTTCAAACAAAATCTGACCATCTATTTTGTGTTTGCCTGTCTTGAAGTCAGT
This sequence comes from Holocentrus rufus, assembly GCA_900302615.1. Lineage (NCBI taxonomy): Eukaryota > Metazoa > Chordata > Actinopteri > Holocentriformes > Holocentridae > Holocentrus > Holocentrus rufus. The sequence continues at coordinate 15,558 of OMLF01013817.1, read as the reverse complement.
CATTAGGACTTTTACATATATGGTTGCCTCTCTAGTAAAATGAAATATGGTAAGAACCACTCACTTTGTAATGCTAACAAGCATAATCAGTGTTAGCATTATGTTTATGTGGACCCTACAGGCTCCTGGATGGCCATGATGATGTTTACCTATAAGGTAATAATAATATAGGTTCTTTTAGCCTCTTGAGAGTCCTGCTCTTCATCCCATTGCTTTGGATTCCCTTGTGTCATCAATAAGACTATTCCAACTTGTGCAAAGCCACATATGTAAAGTCTAGAATGATTTTGTTTCTGTACATACTTTGATTCACCTTTTGTCAGTGTTTTCACTATGGCAATAGAGAAAAATGAAATACATTATTGTGAAATGTAAAATATCACTGTAAATGTGACTAACAGATGAGTTGTTTGTATTTTTTTTTTTTACTTTAATTCTTCCATAATTTGTGATGTAGACATGGGAAACAGTTACCTTGTTTGTAAATTACTGTTAATTTAATACGTGCATGCCTATATTCTCAGGGATTGGACCCACTACTGATGAACACAAGCCTCAAATACCTGTTTGACCAGAACATTGTTGCTTCCTGATCAAATCAGAGTGGGGAAAAACACTAAATCTGTTCTTCCTGTCATTTCGTCGGTCTTGGAGCTTTAAAGTAATACAGCTTCCTCTGTTTTGTCTGAGAGTTTCCACGAGGGAAGGAGCAGGTGAGAGGTGGCGTACAGGCAGAGAAGGAACAAACACCTCTCAGATCTCATGAATTTTAAGTAGTAAATCAGGTAGCTTCACTCCTCAGTTCTGATTATGGTTGAAAGTCATTCAGGGAAACAAAGGAAATGATTAAGCTGATTAATGAGCTGCTGCTCATTCATTACATTGTTGGCTGGAAGAATGACATTAAAATATATTTGGCTAAATATTATTTATCGAACAATAGTGTTCTTTCTTTGTTGTTCCTGCCATTTCTAAAGCCATAAGACACTCAACCTCGTACTTTACAGTGATTTTTATAACAGCAAAGAGGGTTTTACCCAGCAACACCTCTTAACTGTTGAAAGAGTCCTGTGATTTTAAAAGGAATTCTTTGGATTCACACGGACCACGCTCCAGACCTCCAGCCTGCTTGAACTTCAGAGTCTTAAGGGCCTGTTGCATCTGTTTCAACAGATTCAGACCGTAATTATCAGCCGGGCTGTGGCTGCAGCTGCTCCGTGTAACACTGTCCTTACTTGCCTAGCATGGATGTGAGACCCGGGGCAGGCGGCTATAGGAGCAGCTTCACATGGTTGGTGAAGGTGTGAACACACCATCAGAGCGAGCGGGCTGGGTGACTAACCACATGTAGCCCACTGTGTCCCCCATCACAGCAGCTTCAAGTCGATGACTCCAAGACAGCATCATGGAATTAATCATCCTCTCAGTAATCTAGTTCCAGCTGAACACAATTTCAGGCAAATTATATCCTGAATTGTAAACCTCAGTGGAGGCCTTGTATGGCTTTACTGGAAGTAACGTAATGTGAAACCTCACGAAATTTATGAGAAATCAGGAAAAAACAAGCAAAGAATATGTACTTGAAGTGGTTTATTTACAAATATGTAAAAAGATATCATGTGGAAGTGACCATTCACAGCCAGTAATACTACAATGGGAGAGACATAGTCAGTCATGCCTATGTTACAAAAATAGTGACCTATTTACTATTTTACAGTATCTACAACAAATTTATCACATAAACATTCCTCATTGTCTTAACTTGTTCCGTATTATCTAGATTGTCTTCAGTGTGCAACATATCACTTTTGACACTTTTCTTCACGCCTCGAATTTACAACTTTCACAAACAAAAGCTTCATAAAACAGCAACTGCTAGATCCGCGGCACAGTTTCTCTTCTCCTACATCTGAAGTTGTAGCGCAGAGCAGACACCCGCTTTTTATTCACGTGGGTTTCACAATAATCAGTCAGTACTCGTCCTTGTCCTCAATTCAACTTCATTCGATTTCACCTTTCTGGACCAGCGAGCTCACATTCTGTTTGTATCTCTCGTGCCTTTTTTTTTTTTTTTCTTCCTGCGTTTATGTACATATTCTGTCTGGATCCGCTGACGACGAGGGGGCTCTGAGGTCAGCAGCAGGCATCTGAAAGAGGCGGCGGCGTGGCCACACTTGAGAACGGCTGGTGCAGTCGGCGTGGGGGGGCGAGCGGTAATCTGAAACAGGATCTGGCAGTTGTAGAGTCCGG
>OMLF01013817.1:0-10103 GCA_900302615.1 Holocentrus rufus | reverse complement strand
GCACCAGGCCCACCCGCCCGCCACCTGCCCAGAAAAGCGAGGGGAGTCGCATCAGTGAGAAAGTGAAGAAATACATCTAGAAAGTGTTGACAGATTATTCGCCGAGGAATTCGCAATAACTTTCAACCTCCACCGTTTATTGCAAGGCGATGAGCGGTGTTAACATTACGCCACATTAACGACATAATTTGAGACTTTTAGACACTGCAGCTGGTCTTTCCATGGAGCGTGATAAGGTGTAACACACAATGAGGTGCAGTTCCCTCACATTATTCAGCCCTCTCCAGCAAATCAGACACGAGCATTCACCCAGGCAAGACGTAATGTGAGACAAATGATTTGGCTTCGAGGCCTCGTGCCTCCGTTACCCTCAAATAAAGGCAGTTCAAAGGGAAAGGGCGGATTCACTGTTTATCTGCCTCCGTCTCTTTCCACACAGCAGATGACGATGTACAGACGTTTCTCCCCCTTGGCCTCGGGTCGTAACGCCCTCACATGCTACTCGCACAGCCCCATCATTATAAGTCTGCGATCAAGGCAGACATGCTGGTCATGTGTTTAAAAGAGGTCGAGTGTGTACGTGAGAGAGAGAGAGAGAGAGAGAGTGAGAAGAACAAAGATGAGACAGACAATGGGCGTGTTTTCACGGCATTGTGTGTCATTGTGTCTGCGGCGGTGTGTTATGTATACGTGCTGCTTTCATGATTCAGATGCTGTTTCCCAAGTTCTCAGCATGCACGGGGGGGGATGTGATGTCACCGTTTGCCCCACCCCTTTGAACAGCCCCAAGAACCGTTCACACACTCGCATATCAAGACTTTTGGCCTCCTTACACAAGTTCCCACTAATATGGAACATCGGGGCTTAATATGGCTTAATGCTGTATATAACAGCTGAACTGGCACTCTGTTTTAAAAACTGTCTTCTCGTACATGCAATTATCCCCTCAGCCCTTTGCCAAAGTTAACAGAACAGTAATGAAATCTGGTTAATCCAACAGTACATACTCTAGGGGAAAATACCGCTCAGTTTCAGCCTTCAGGCATGTTGTTCATAGCCCAGGACACATCACTCTCTATTAGAGAAAAATCACTTCTGTGTTTACATACTAGCAGCAACTGCAGGGAGTTTATCCCACACCCTGATGTCATACGGATATACAGCTCCAACTGAATGAGTTCAACTTTAGAAGGGTAATTTTCTGGGGGATACAGCTTTATTGTCTGGTTCAGCTCTGAATCAGACAATGATACAGGGTGTCTGTAAAGTCTGGACTCAAAGGGATAAGCAAAACCTTTTTTTTCCTGCAGCAGGTTGAGACAGAGCTGTCACATTAACATCATTTCTGCTTTACTTGGAGGAAAAAGGTTTATTCCGTAAAAGTCCAAAGGTAGTAGTATGTTAAGCACAAATAATAGATGCCTGCACAGCTACTGATCATAATAAAAAAAGAAAGACACAAAGAAACTTTTTTTTTTCATGGTAATTTTTGTATATCTTGTATGGTCATTGAAACAAACATGGATGTAAAAGCCTGGAGAGGGAGCTCTCAAAGTCAAAATCAGTCCCCCATTTTACATCAGCATGTTTGCTGGATGTTGCTTGCTGGATCTTGGTTGTCTACTTTGTAAAATTGGGAGAGATTTGGGCTGTCTTCAGCTGCAAAAATAACAAGCCTCAGTTCTTTAATTGATTGACATTTCTCTTTAAGGCCATGTAGATTAAAGTAATTGTCTGTGATCATTATCTGTAATTAAATATAATTTTGATGACCTTCAAAAGATCAATGTATGCATGGCAGAATGGGTGCGGGTTTCTGCAGAGCAAACAAGGTAACCAGGACGGGTAGCATGCCTATACTATACAATGCAAAACCATTGACGGCTTACCTACCATTGAGGAAAAAAAACACAAATTGTGAGAGATTGTAAGATGAATTTAGCAAATATAATAAATGACTTTTTGTTTGAGAAAATCTTTTTCAATGAGGCCCCATCTATCAATGTTTGCTTTTCGGTACATTAATCATAAAGGGAACTGGGTTCAGCCTTTTCACATCCAAGAGCTCTTTGTTATGCAATGTAAACATTACTTTAGCTTTGGGCAGTTTTTTATTCAACCAGATAGGGGATAAGGGTATTTTAACATTCCTTCGGAGAGGTGAAGGGAAAAAAAATCTCATAGCAGCACTCCAAAATTCAGTTTGACCCGGAGGGCACAATAAATAAGCATTTTATTATACACACTGTAATATACATTGTCAAAAACTGAGTGATCTTTTTCTTATTAAAACAAGATTAGCGCATTTCAGTGGGAGAAGAGGTTTTCAAAGCATCTACAATGGATGACAGTGATAGTTTAGACAAGTAGTCACTGATAAAATCATGGCAACTACACAAAATCAGTTTGCAGGGTATTTTTCTAAAGTAAAAATGAAGGAATAAGTATATTAAATTTTTGTTTACAGAATGTAGTTTCCCCCACCTGCAATAAATCCTGTGAGTTAAAAGCTGTGAGCATTAAATATTCATCCTACTCATCGCACTGAATACCAAAGTATCAGTTACCTACTGAGTCAGGAATAAAAATAATTTTGCACAGTTTGTCTGTTCTTCTTACTCTAACCAGCACCAGAATGGACCAATAATCATCTATTTATTAGCTGAAATCAAAGCTACCGTCATCCAAATACCAGAAGGTCTGATGACGGTTTGGATGACATAAACACCCGTTCACACCCTTTTTTTGATATTTCATAAACATGGTTACATGGATTAGACTGTACTTAATTTCAACATTTTTGGATTAAGTCCTTCATCATTCTTGCACTGCTCTCTATGGGCTGAAACTTTCAACTGCCACACCTCAATCAGTGATGTCAAGGCAGGCATTTTGCCCTTGGCGGCATCAAATGCGTTGCGATCAGGAGATTGTTACTGCCTCCAAGTACAGATGGGCGATCCACAGACACACACCCCTATTCGCTCTCACTCTCCACTCCACTTTTCCACATGTATCTCAAATTGTGTATGAGGCTGGCTGATATTGGTGTTGATGCAGTTTTATACAGCACATTTTTCTAAGTTGGATCACCCTGAACTGACTGTGGTACTCGTCTTCACAGGGCCAGCTGATAACCCTGTTCATGACCTTCTCTTTCATGTGTTTGAGACTGTAATGGTTTTCCCTACTGCATTATGAACTGTCAGTGAGACAAAATAAAGTGCTGTGAACCCTGAAGGTGTGCAGCTGAGGAGTAACTTTCATTGTGTTAATATGATTGACAGATTATACACAGTATTATAGTATAAAAGAACTGTAGTACTGTAGTAAAGTTACTACTTTGGGGTACTTTTGGGCACATTTGGGTAACAGCACTTTAGTGTACTTTGGGGTACTGCTGGGTACTTTAACGGCTTGAGCAGTTTGGGGTACTTCTGGGTGCTTTGGTGTGATTAGTACGACCCCTAATTTTGGTTCAGTGTTTGCAAAGAATTATGGTCTGTGCTGAAACGATTAGTTAATCAATCAATTAGTTGATTGAGAGAAATTAATTGATTATAATTTTGATAATCAAATTTCCGATGAGCATGTCCCATAATTTTTATGCTTTGTACAATAAATGATTAATCAATTACTTAAAAAAAGAATCAATGGGTTAATGGGTTAATTGACAATAATTAGTAATTATGTAATTAATTATTAGTTGCAATAAGTAAGCAGCCCTAGCAAAAATATAATTAAATGTAACATATTTCTACTCTAAACCATTTGCCATCTCAAAAAAAAAAAAAAAAAAAAAAGCATTAGTGACAGCACTGACGGGGGGCTGTGAGGAGTTGTCAGTGCTCATGACAGGCACAGAAAACTCAAGTATTATATTGGGCTACTTGCCAAGACGTTCAGAGCTGACAAGCATGTAAATTGCAAAAAGCCATTTTTTTCACTCGTTCCAATGTAGAACTGTACTGGATGAACCCCTGAGCAGGTGAGACCAGTGAAACCGGACCATCAGTTAGACTTTTTGCCTCCATTATTAAGGTCAAATTCGTCCAAGGTGAGCATCTTCTCCCCCGCACCACCCCACCGTGTCAGCGTGTTATCAGGACCCGGCAGCTGCAGCAAACACAGATAAACACTGAAGCATTGAGGAGAGCTCACCTGCTGATCTTATCTCCACACCGCATGCTGCCAATAAACCACAGCCTTTGATATACTCTCTGCCTGTTGACTTTGTGGAATGTGAGCTCAAGGGATACTTTAAATAAAAGAAGCACCACTTTGCATCTTTAAGGCATCTTTGACTTGTTGCTGGACAAACAAGAGGTTGTCTAACAGTTTGCACTGTTTTACCTTGAACAATGTGCAAGAAGAGAGAAGAGAATTTTTTTTTCTGAGTTCTCTTTTGTTTCATAAAATTCAGAACACGCATAGATTAACAAGTAAGTCTAGCATTCATAGATATTCTTATATATGATGAAATGATAATGGGCCAAGATATCACTAATCCTAACTTGCTAGTTAGTCCCCACAATCAACTTTCAAAAAATTCAAAAATATAATTTAATGCACAAATTTAAGTGGCTGCTGCCCACTTGTTCAGGCTCTCATGAAGCTGTGATCAACCATTACCAGCGCTAACTATAACTCTGCTGTGTGCAATGTGCTAGAACAACTTATCTATCATAATTGGTCATAGCTTTATAATGCCTGTGTTTGGGTTTCTGTCAGGGTGACATGTGATGCCATTTCCAACAGAATAGGAAATGTGTGCAGCAAAATGTGATTTGATATCTAATATAATGCAAGCGGATATGACAGCATGGAGAAATGTTAAAAGTGAGAGCGAAAAAACTATATATGAAATGAAATGAGGGTTTAGGTAAATCAGAGGGTCATAACAGGTCCAAAGTGCAGTGCCTTCTGATTTCAAATCCTTTCAAAATTCTTGAGCTTTCCACATGCAAATACACGATAAACAACAACCTCTTCAGTAAAAAATCTGCCTGTGCTTGTGACATTGTGCAATATAGATACAGGGGTGTACTACAGGTATTACAGGTACAGCAACACATAAAGTTATCTTTTGCCCTGTGTTCTAATGAAACAGGATATGTCTATCAAAATGATTTATAATTTCCAAAGGCGTTAACACCCAAGGTGGTGTGTTAGTGCAAAACATAATAACAGTCATCACCAATTTTAATGTGGCAACTAAAAACATTATTAATGCCGTGAGGCTGTGGTTAATTGTGTAACTGATATTTGATTACGACATTGGTGAGGATAAACTCAAGCATCCCTCCTGCCTCCTGTTTTCACTGACGTCTGAATGGCTTTGGGGGAGTTTCTTGTTTAGAGTGAAGGCTCTCATTGGACTGGCTGGTAGACAATTCAGTTCAGATGCCAGCCCGGTACATTCTGTGCATTGTGGTTAGACTGCGGGAAACTTTGAAGTCAGTCGGCACAGGGGAGGGCAGGTGGGGATTAAGAGATCTTTACTTTACAAGATGGAACCTCAAGGTTATCAGAAGGAGCAGAGGTTTGCCGGATCATCTTTCCTCGTCTTTAGCCGGTCTTTGCCACGGGCTGTCTGTAGGAAAAGCCTTACAGTAGCCTGTGCAAGTGATAAGTGGCAACTGTCAGTAGCATGACCGCCCTGCACACTAGTAGCATTTGTATCACTTCAAAAAAAAAAAAGCTAGCTGGGAAATTCTGCCTAAAATATCAAAGATAACTGATGTTATATGGCTGGCTTCCAAGCTAAATATTATGAGCTGGTTAGTGAAAAACCAGCTCAAAGTTGCACTATTGTTTTCTTTATTACTACACCGCCAGATAAAATTCCCATCTGACCTTCGCGTAAATCTGGTTGGAATGAGTAATAACGGCAAAGCAGGCATGTAGGAGCTGGGACTCTCTCTCTCTCTCTCTCTCTGTGTCTGTGTGTATGTGTGCGTGCACGCGTCTATCTGCATGCCTGTGTGTGCATTAGTACGGTCCAGTCAGCTTTCAGAGATCTACCGTGACAGTGAAAAACTCCAGCAGATGAAACACATTAAAGAGGCTGAAAGAATCCATAAAACACAATCTCATTTTTACTCGGCTCCAGAAAACGACTGGGGAAGGGGAGGGGAGAGAGAGGAGGGGTGAGGGGGTTGGGGGTTAAGATTTACAGTCCACCCCAGACAGCAACCGCCTCCCCTGCACAGCTGCACCATTGCCCCCGGGCCAGTGTGGCCTATAAGAATGATCTGCCCTTTAAGTTTTCACCACCCTCCGCAAGATAACACTGGAGGGAGGGAGCAAGACTTTCAAACATTTGGAAATGCTCCACCGAGAGTCCCTGTAAGAACTAACAGCCAGATATGTTGGGACACAATGGCCATTTTGTTTCACGGGCCTCCTCCAGTATCAAAACGGGAAGCTGCACAGATGGACAGACGAGCCGACAGAGAGAGAGGCCAGTTGTCCCAGGGCTTGTGTAATGCTCTAACATAATAAGGGGAAAAAATCTATTAACTCCACTTACACTGAGAGAGAGCGAACTGAAAATCCAAACACACTGCACAATGGTGGTCGCTCTGACGAAATCGCAACTCTTTACATCTGGGGGATGTGAGCAGAGAGTAAACAAATTTTGCGAGTTGTCCCAGGGCTGTCTCCATTTATTTAACAGAGGGGTGCTAAACCTGGCTGGGACCGCTCCGGTGCTCGCGCTGCCAAAAGCCAAAACAGCTGCAGACTCCGCTGCCATCAGGAAGTCACACTCAATTACCAAAGGTATAAGTTCACCAGCCTGTTCATTTTATGCGGAAACCTGAAATCATAAGGTTGTACTTAACTACTGGTAATGGCTGGAAAAAAGACGTTAATTGGATCTGTAGCCTACTGGAATTGGAACCATGCTTTGAGAACATATTGTACTCCCTCCCACCCTCCTCTTTTTGCATAATAGTTCTCTGCAAAGTGGTAGTAAATTATCCTACTTGAACGAGAATCCACTGATGCTGTGCTTACTCTAGTGTTACATTTTATATTCATTACAAAAATATGTATAACAACGCAGTAATTTTAGCAACATTATCCAAACTCATTTTCCTACTTTGTTCCTGGCATAAGGGCTGTGCTTGGCCCATAAAACCAGACGGTGAACTTTAAGAATGAGGTAGAGATGGTTCAGGTTAGGCAAGACTTTAGTGTGGTTAAAGGGTAGGGTAAGGGCCTGGGAGCAACTTTCATGTCCTGAAATAGGGAAAAATGTACACTATTTAAACACTTTCTGTCCTAAAAAACCAATGGAACTTCTATTTAAGGATATTTCTTCCTTTAGTCCTAATGGAATGATGATGTAACATGGACTCAGCTAAAGTAATCCAGCGCAAATCCACTATTACACTTGTAGTATCCATTTCAATTTCTAACTGCTCAGCTTATAAATCCAAGCATTTATTTGCACATTGCGAATGCATAGCATAGTTACTTGGCTCAATAAGACTTAGTGAACGAACTATGACTTTCTCCACCCATTAGGAGCTGCGGTTCTGATTACTCCAGGGACCTTGTGCTGGCATGTTTTATACGGGGGCAGGTGCTTTGTTGTGGCATTGCTGCCTGGGTTTTAGGTTCTCGCAGCATTTGGTCAGGAGTTGAACACTGTGTGGCAGTTAGTGATGTTTGCTTTCAGGCCATTGTGCGCCTTTTTTCATCTTAAAAGATCACACAGGTGAGGTTACTTTGTCTGGGCTGCGAATGAATACCGCATTCAAGAGAACATTTAATGAAGGTCCCACTGATGTCAGGCCAACTTTTAGCAGAGGAAAAAGAAAGGCGAGGTGCTTACAGTGAGGTTCGTAGGGAGGCGGAGGGTCCCCACAGGGTATGCACTCCATGTCTTGGAAACCACTCAGTTTTTTCTTTCTGTAATATCTGTTGAAAACACAGAATGGCATTTTATTATCATCCAAGTTGTCATGAACAGGTGGTTAGATGAAGCATGAACCCAAGCACCACTGTACAATTGGGAGACTAAAAATACCCAAACGGAATACTGCTTGTATCCATCAAATAGCTTCATGTCACCACTTTGCCTCCAACTTGTCCATTAATTTCCTTTATTTGGACGCCTCAGATAATTTAGGGAGTAGTATGCCCTGAGAATATTTGTTCTGCCCACAATATGAGTCACGCTAATATCTGGAACAGGACAGGAATAGCATAGGAGACAGCTGATTTGGCTAACCTTATTCAACTTTTAAGCCATAGCAAAAATATGGCAAAATATGGCAAAATATGGCACATACCTACATAAAAATGCCTCAGCTACCTTAATGTTGGTGTTAATGCTATGGCAATGTTAAATACTGGAAAATAATCACAACTGTTTTGAAGCAGCTGGGTTGTTAAATATCCAGCAGGGTGTGGCAGCTAACGTGGGCTAATGTTGCTAGCTTAACACAAGCTTTTGTAAACAAATTGTTGTTATGATTAGCTAGAATAGGTTTTATATTAGCTGAAGGTATCAGCGAGCTCTGATAAAGAATGGTGGATTAAAATGATGACAGCAACTATGTCTGAGGTGTTTTAACCACTATGGTTTAACGGACACCCCCAGCTAACTGGAGCAGGTATTTGTGGTGGCCATGGTATGATACATGTTAAAGCATGTTTCTTTTGTGTGAGACTGTAGTTCGTTCATGTAAGTTTCTTTTAACTAGAGCTTTTTTTCAACATTTTGTAGAATAATGAACCTTTTTCATGACTACTGACTGGTGTTTTGTATATAATACATCTATTAGAATAACAATTAATACAATGCGGTAAATTTGTATCGCAAGATGTGTATGAGCTCAATGCACACTGCAGTCAGCTTCTCTTCTCACCCGGGCAGGCAGTCGCCACACACAGCGTTGCTGGTGGTGGAGCAGTTGCCCTTCTGGAAACGGTTGATGAGTGCGCAGTCCAGACAGGGCTTGCACTTCTGCAGGCTCCGGTCCTCTTTGAAGCGACTGCTCCGGCAGGGCACGCACCGGGCATCCTCTCCATAACCAAAGCCACATTCCTGGGGGGATTAAAAGGAGAAATACCCTGGCTGAGAGGTGGGGTTGGTGGTTCAGGGAGGGGTACAGCTGGTGAAAAAGGCATCTGAATGTGGACTACCAGGGGTCTGGAATTAAAGAATGATCCTGGCTCGCGGGATCGGAAGGGAACAATGGCCTGCCTCTTTTGAGAGTCCATCTTACACTGGCAATAATCTCCCTGACTCTCTCCGTATGAATGAGTGGCCTTCCGCTGCAAGACCCAGAATGGCCAGGCATTTGAATAATAAAAGCCCTAGGGGACACCCACTGTTGTATTATTGCAAGTTTATTGCTGCGTTTTTGTGTGACTCCCTCTCCAAGCAGACTCAGTGAGTGTCCTGTTGATTGAGAGGCCAGTGTGCAAAGGAAACGCTTCACTAAGGGGGCAAGGATTATGGAGAAGTACAGGGACAAAATAAGATGAATACCCTCCTTGCATCCCACAATAGAAAGTGCACTTAAAAAGCACAGCTTCCTTCTACTGTGTGACTGATCTAATGCTAAACCAGATTTTAGATCAAGTTTCTGCTCACACTGAACAGAAACTTGATATTAGATATTTTTTAGATGAACTTGAAATATAAGTAACAACTTTACATCGATCATGAAAAATAAAGACAGAAGGGAAAACATATCTGTAGCAAATGAGTGGAGTGATGTCTATTATGTTTAGTTATAGTTGTAAATCATGATATTTTTAGCTTGGTACACATGTTGCATTGCAAATACCAATGAAGTAACCCAACTCCCAATGAATTCAGTGTTCATTTCATCTGCTCATCAATACTTGTCTTATTTATCTGCCTATTCTGTGCATGCTATTCTACTTTTGCCTGCGCCCAAGGCCGGCGACCTTGATTTTTGAATTGACACAGCAACATTTACATTACTGCTGATATCATTGTACACTATGCTGAGCGAAAGGACCTTGCATGGGTGACATCATTCATTGATCGTTCATTATCATCTCCGGAGCAGCTGCCCTCCTGTTGTCCACTGTTTGCCCACTGTTGCCACACTGCA
>OMLF01013816.1:0-11823 GCA_900302615.1 Holocentrus rufus | reverse complement strand
ATTCATTATTTCTATGAGTTGACCTGAACTAAAATGCACTTAATTCGAGGACATCTGATGTCCAAGAGACTGTTTTGAGACCGCTTTGCCTGGTTTGTTGCTACAATACTGATGAGCCCAACACTTAAGCTTCCTCTCAAACTCCAGACCAAAAACCATGATCCCATTCCAGGTTGTATCTCCTTTTTCCAAATTCACTTTTTCATTTCCGTCACTAGTGCCTTTACTTTTCTCACCCTTTCTACACATTATTACCCACTGCACACTCAATTCACTGCATCAAAAAACAAAATACAAAGAAAAATAGAGGCAAAACACTGAGAGTGAAACCCATTCTTCTATTCAGACGCATCTAAAATCTTTTTCATTTTGTTTTTCTAACCTCCATTTTTGTGGCTGGAACTGGGAAAACTTGGGCCGATATCAAATGATGCTGAAAATCACAATACTTGCTTCTATATGTGATTATTCCCTGATTCAGAAAACTTTACTGATCCCAACAGGAAAATTGCTTAAAAGAATAAGCCAGAGCAACACGTACGGTGGTGCATGCGCACACATGCACCACCTGCACACGCACATAAAGCACTCATTTAGAAGAATTTAGAATAAAATAAAAATTGCTTTTTTGAAATGTTGGGTTGATGTTGGGGTATCATGCAATTATGCAATCCCCCGACAGGACAATATCACGATATTAAAGTCTAAAACTGGGCATTCTGGTGGAGAGAAGTGGGGGTGGAGATGGAGGTGAATCTGTGTCACATGGATAGGTGATCACCCTCTGCATTGTCCATCTACATTTTATCCTTAGTCTAACTCTCTTCAGTTTAAATCATATCATATCATATCAAATCATATCATACAGATTTTTCTCTCTCCTCTCCGTCTCTCTCTCTCCTTCCTGGCTTTTCCTCAAAGGGACAACTGGCATACTGTCATATCTGTAATCACATTGTCAATGCCATTTTCAAACATTGTCAATCTCTTTGTTCCGTGGAGGCTCTGAGGCGGGAAATGTGTTTGAGCTCCAGGATGCAAACAAGACACTGTCATCACATCACATCACACAAAAAAGAAAGAAATCTGAAGAAATACAAAAAGTAGTGATATGATGTGTGTGTGTGTTGATGGGTAGTGGGAATGGGTATGCTCACAAATACATCTCTATTGTTTTAGTGTGTGTGTAGACTGCTCGTGTCACTAAAGCCTGTGACAGGATGTACATATGTAACATATATACATGTGTGAGTGTGTGTGCCTGTCTGTGCATGCCGCACATGCAAATAAATGTGACGGGAAATGGGTCATTCCTGCTATTTCAGTGAACCAAACTTTGACCTAATCAAGGCTCAGAGTTACACCCAGCCACACTGGTGCCATTTGGGAAAAACCTCCTGGGTGTATAAGAACAATTTGAACGATGAGTTAAGAGGAAAACTGGTTTCAGATAATCACTCCCGTAATGTCTCCCATCCTACTGGGAAACACCCAAAGGCTCTGTCCCTGCCGAAGTGTCCTTGAGTGAGACGCTGCTCCGGGGGTGGCGCTCCTCACCGACTCCTGATTAGCCTGTAATACGCCAACTGAGAACACTCTAAAATTATGCACATGGTCCCTGGTGCTGATTTGCACTGCTGCGCTCTCCGTCGCAGAGGATGCCATTCAGCCTGCGGCCACTGGAGGGCAGTATAGCCCCAGTAGTGAGCCACCGGAGAGCCAGCAAGAACTCCCCCTGGAAGCCCTCAGGTTTGTTATTGGCCACTGAGGCCGGGGTCAGAGATGTTGTGGAGTGGAAAGTCACCTAAACTAAGAATATCCACCTTTTCAGCTGTGAAATAGAGTTTTCTCACCTTTTTTAAGCTGACAAGCATGTTTGAGATATGGGTTCATAATGTACAGTGTAGCACCAGACTGTTGTAAGCTACATGAGTCTGAAAAATAAAGCCACCATAGACCTGAGAGGGGAAAAAAGTAGGAATGGACAGTATTGTCAGAGGACAAAGTGGTGTGCAACATGTGTGCAGAGAGATTTAAAAAAAAAAAAAAGTCTGGTCTGGTCTATCTTTTTCATTGCAGATCACATCCAATTTCTTTTATTTTTATATTTTCATTGTTTTCGTGACATTTATCTGCGAGTGGACAGTGAAGAGAGACAAGAAAGATGGGCGAGAGAGAAGGGATGACATGTAACTGATCACTCCTCGTTTTCTAAACTCCAGCACGGATCTATTAGAAGATCAGCAGCGGCAAAGAGGCAAAACTACTCCATCACAGTTTGCCCTCTTTATTGGTAAAAAATGATTGATTTTGATTATATTGGTTATTTTGTCCCTGAGGAATGAACTGTTTGATTAAAGGCTTGTATAGGAGACTTTCTTTCTTTCTTTCTCCCTCTCCGCGCTACTTTTTCAGAGCTCGGTGAGTTTGTCGAGTATCTCTGCTGCAGCTATTTACAGTCACATAATGCTAGCTAGATAAACTCTTTTGATGTGCCGCAATCTCAGATCTCTTCTCTCGCTCTTTGATGGGAATAGGTTTAGACATGGCAATCAGGACGTATTCACGTGAAAGGCATTGATTGATTCTTAGATTATCTTTCAATGCAAAGTTTAAATTTCTCTTCTTTAAAAGGGTTTATTTTGAACACAGCCCGCAATCAGCTATGTGTTTTCGACCAAAATAGTTTCCGTGATGGGAATTAGGTATGCAGACTGATGTGAAGTGTATTGAATCCTAGAGTCCGGGGCTGCCCAAAGAAGGGCTTGTGGCCCTCCACAAAATTATTTTTGGCGCTCCTAAGGGCTTCTACAGAGTAATAAGATATTCTTTTTGGTCTGTTTTTATTCAGTTTAATGATATTTGAGTGATTTAGTGATTTTGAGGGAACTTTCTTTTTATAGGGCCGCGTCATGACGGCTTTTGATGCCCTAAAATTGATACATACATGGAAAATTGGTTCAGGACTGACAGAAGTCGAGATTATTCACCAAGTGCAATACATGAGCAGATATTCATCCCGGCGCCCGTGATACAGAGACATATACAAAGTACATGCACATATATGCACATGACTTCACAGAGAGGGCAAGGGGCGTGACATACAATAGACAATACATATCACTCCGAAAATACAGGTTCAGCATCCAGGGACATAGATATTGTTTTTCAATATTCAGCCCTAGGAAGGAGAGAGTGTGAGCGAGAGAGAGAGAGAGAGAGAGAGAGAGAGGGGTGTGTGATAGTTCGTCAGTCCAAACAGAGTCATAAAGCGCTGCATGGTTAAGCCTGATGAATTAATAACAGGGAGGCAGATGGGTCCCAGGGGCACTGTGGGAGCAGAGCAGCATGGAGAGGAGAGAGAACACACGTTCATATTAGGCACACACACACACACACACACACACACACACACACACATTCAAAAGTTCATATGCATGCATTTAGACAGACAGACAGACGTTCATATCCATCCATATAAAGTGAGAGATGGATAGAGACACACACATGTTCACATGCATGTACTGTGTATTGACAGCCAGACACACTCACACAGAAACACACACACACACACACACACACACACACACACCAGATGACTCCCTAGTCTTCCATAATCATTCAAGGTGAAAGTAAATCAAACATATGATTCATGACTCACTTCCCTTGTTTTAAAATTCCACCCCCTCGTCTGCTTATTTGACACATAATCACAATGACAGCTATTCTAATTTTGATAAAAGTACTGATGGTGGCGCGGTGAACATGATTCACTGGTGTGCAACGCTTTGTATGCCCAGTGAAGAGCGGTCGAGGTCGCAACGCCGCTGCGCAAACCTCTCGGGGAGCCTCGCTCGACACAGTGTGCATTTGTAGTTTTCACTTTCAAAGTCTCATCTTTTGTACCAAGCTCTTGCTCAGCATTTTGAACGCGTGCACACAAACTCGGTGATGCTTTGTCATCGCGCCCTTAAGCCCTTTATGTGCCAGAGCGCAGGCAAAGAGAGGGAATGTACCAGGATGATTCTCGCTCCAGCGATCAGCATGAACATCGCTTTAATTGCTAAGTTCAATTAAAGCTGCATTAGGCAAGATTTTAAAGGGGAAATCCACCCGTCTTTTCAGCCTAAATCACAAACAGTGTCTAATCTCAAGCAGCTGAGACCCCGTCGATTCGTCCTGGGTGTCCAAATGAAATTCTGGTGTCAGGTATGGACACTTGTATATACAGTATAATACATTTATACTATTTCCTAAGCAGAGGTGAGTGAGTGCTCCAAGTTGGACTCGCCAACATTAAAGGAATACTCCAGTGTTTTTCATACTAATCCAGAGCGAGACAAGATGTTCGATACCATTTTAACTTTTGTACATCCACTGGTTCCCTTCCAGTGGGTAGCATTTGTTTTAGCGTAGCATAAAGACTTGAAGTCTACAGGTGTCATTAGCCTAGCTCTGTCAAAGTGAACAAAATAAACCTTACAGCAAGTCCACAGCTGTCTTATCAACACAATGTATATGTGTATTTGAAATACATCTCTTGGAATTGTTTTTAAAAAATAAGGGTCGTTTTAGGAGAAGTTAAATGGTAGGAACTATTACTGATGAACACATAGTTCCAAACATCTATGACCCTCATTTTTTTTAATTCCAAGATGTGTATTTCATTACCATGTAACAGACATGATACATTGTGTAAATAAGACAGCTTCAGAGTTACTGTGAGGTTTATTTTTTCAGTTTGAAATGATTCCTGTAGACTTTAAGTCTTTATGCTAAGCTAACATGAAATGCTAACCATTGTAACCAAAGCAGTGGATGTACAGAGGTGAAAATGACATCAAACATCTTGTCTCACTCTGGATAAGTCGGAAAAAGGGTATTTTGCTCAAAACGTTGGAGTATTCCTTTAAGACCCAGATTTACTAAAGCTAAAATTGTGCCAGCGTTTAAAGTCAGCATTAAGGTTTGTCATTGGTGCAAGACAACCATCTTGGACAATCAGGGATTACGTCATTGGTTTTACACATATCAAAGGCTTCAGTAAATTGGAGGCCTGGGGTATAAAGCATTAGATTGCTGCAGTATAAATCATTATCGCTGTTTCCAGTTTTATTACATCACAGTATGCGTATTGAAGTTCTAGTTTTTACCTCTTGCTGCCCTATGAAACTGTTACCTGGTGCAGCTTTAACAAAGCCAGACTGACAACTTCCTCAGTCTCACAATACACACAGATACACAGGGTGCAAGGACAAGGAGCTCCCTTACATTGCAAAAGGCAGTGCAAGATATACAGTGGGCCGTAGACTATACATGTTGATAATACCTCTGCTGTAATTTACCATCTCATCGATAGTGTAATGGCGGTTGCTGGCGCGGGCTGATGACACGCCAGGATGAGGCGCTACAGGAGCCCCGTGTGGTGATTTACAATGGGCAGGTAGGTCAAGGTTAGCATGCAATCTTCTGTGTGATAGAGAGTAATATGAGCATGTGCGGTGTGTACGTGTGTGTGTGTGTGTGTGTGTGTGTGTGTGTGCGTGTGTGTGAAAGAGAGTGTACATTTGTGTATGTGGGGGAGGTAAGTGTGGGTACCAGGGTAAGAAATGAACTTCTTTTACAGAGGACAGTTTTTGACCCCTTGATCTGATTTGTAGGGTCATTTTGATCCTTTTTAAGGGGGTTTTATTGAACTATAAGCATTGCATATTGGCAAATCAGCAAATAGTACCACCAAAATTTTTTTCCCCCCGCAGTTGGAAACTGATAGCAGGCCTCACAGAGGAGGATGAAGCTATTTTACACTCTCTGTCCCCAACCAGTCTATCTTCTCTACTGTTGAGTTTTTTTTTTTCATAGGACATTGGTTGTTTCATTTTTTGTTGATGCAGTGGTTTATGTCGGTCTTTTTTTTTTTCTGTTGGCAGCATGGTGCCAACATTTTCAACAGCTGCAGGCTGCGAACTCACTTTTTTTTTCCCAAACAAAAACTGTTCCATTTTTCTCACCTAGAACAGACTCGCCTGGGAAGACTTTCACAAATCAAATGCAAAGAAAGGTGCTCCTAATTATCAGAGACATTGTTTGGCCCAGTCATTTTTAATTTCACTGGCATTTTATGAACTTCCATGGGAATTTTTGCCCCATTAATTTCTGACTCTGGGCTGTACAGTAAGGTTAGACCAATATATCAGTTTTTCGATATTGGCCTTTTAATGAAAGGCATCTCGACCTGTCAGTGTTTCTCCCTGCTGATATGATAGAGGAGACGATATGATTTGACTCAGTAGCTTCAGGGTTGGCAGTCTGGAAAACTTGGAATGAAACCTGTCTCACCTGCTAACCTACTTAGATGTCACAAGTGTGGCTTTCAGTGGAGAGTTTTATAGCCAAAGGTAACCCTGGAACTTTCCATAACCTGGGATGTTTCAGAACCTGCAAACTTCTGAGACTGACTTTTGTTTCCGTTTCCACCGTGTGAAGAAGCAACCGTGAAGGGATAGGGGTTGTGGTCTTTAATGTTTTTGCAGACACGCTTCATTTTTTATTTTTATGCGGCACTGTTTGGCTGTGAACTCGATGCCCAGCTCTCCCAAACACTGTGAAATACACTTTTTCATTTGCAGGAGCCGAGTTGAGCTCCCACTGAATGCTTTCTTCTTGCACGCTCTTATCGTGCCTGATAAGGGTATGCACCTCTTCGGCTTGCATGCCCCAACTAGCGTTTTTCATTGTTTTCCATTTGTTCTGCTTCTTGACAATTTTAGTATTACCCCCCAAGCAGGACCTTAATTAGATTCTGGAAACTTTATCTGGAACTGTGCTGTAGCCTATGGAAGTTCCCCAAGTCAAAAGGGGCTATTAGTGAATAGTAGTGGGTTTAAATGTTGTTTCACATGCTTTTCCATTATTAAATCAATAAATTTGGGGTGAAAAACTGTCTCTGTGTGTTCATGTTTGTGTATGCCAGTGCTTGAGTGTGTTTACTGCATATGCAATATGCATAATAAAGCAAATTTGCATGAGTGTGTGCATTTGCATGGGACCCAGTGGCAGCCATATATCCCAGGATGCACCCTGCCCTCCTGCCTGCCACATTTCCTGACTCCAACGATTACGTCAGGGGGATTCGTTGCCTGTGTCGCTCCTCAACCTCCCTGCTCTCACTCGCCTCTCCCCATGAAACAGTGACGCGTCTAAGCAACGACTCGGTAATGACAAATTAATCCCCTTGGAAACAAAACAAAAGATCTATATTTCATCGGGCGGCAGCGGGGGTCGTTTAGCGTTGTCACAACAAGTTACATGTTAAGAGGTCTTCGCTCCGTCTTCGGCTCCTCTCTCCTCCGGGCTGAATAATTGAGAAGGCCGGGAGACGGAGAGCCGGGGCGCTGCGACTCTCGACGCCTCTTGTCTCGTCTTCGGCTCTGATACGGCGTTGCCGTACACCCGTGCACCGGTATGCTCTCGGGTGATTCCTCGGTCGGGTTATAGACGGCACAAGCGCAGGAATGCGGCAAAGGCTGCCCGGCTTTGGCTTCACCGGCCGAACGTCTCCGCACAGCCTTGGATAAACACGGATGGGCAAATAAAACGCACACAGATAGACAGTATGCAGTAGGCGAAGCGGGGAATGTACTCTGGCACACGGACAGCTGGACATATAGAACGCCATTGGTGCATACACACACACACACACACACACACACACAAAGACAGACCCTCTGCCACACAAAACTGCAGGTTTATGTGTGTGTGTGTGTGTTTGGCCAGCCAGACCGATGGCAATCCTGCGCGTATGCATTTGTGAGTATTTGTTTGTGTGCATGTGGCTGTTTCTGTGTGTGTGCATGCATATGCGAGCGTGAGCATGTGTGTGTGTGTGTGTGTGCTGGTTGCCAGACGTAGAGAGCAGAAAAAGGAAGAGGCTAGATGGTTGGAGGGGGTGTTTATTTATTCATTACCCAGCGGCCTCGGCGGTTTCAGGGGGACATGGCAACACTTGGCCTGGGCCCTTTAGCACTGGTCTCTCTGTGGCCTGCCTCGGCCCTGCCAAAGCCTTCAGCTCTCACCTCCTCGCCTCTCCTCCACTCCTCCTGCTTTTCATCCTGCTCAGTCCTTCACTTTTCTACTCCACTATTTTGTGTGCTGTCTTCTTTCTTTCTTTCTTTCTTTAACATAACCAAGATTTTGACATACAATTACACCTGTCCTCATCAGCCTATATCACAAATTGGAGCTGCAGCAGGGAGAGGTTCACCATCCCCTGTGGCTAAGATATAAGATTTTCTCCCCTTTTGCCCAAATGAATGACTGATGCTGGGTTTGTACACTCCTCCACCCACAGAAAGTGACAAACTGAAACTTTATAGCCAAACTGTCGCCCAAACTTGCAGAGAGTGAGCGCTCTTTCCAGAGAAAGACGGAGATCTTTGTGCGCTCTCATCCCATTGTGGCACAGCTCTGGAGGTACTAACGTTCAACTGTCTCACAGTTATGCAAAGTTATGCAACTGCCGCTTTAAAATCATGTCGACATCTGTCAAAAAGTGACACTTTTTTCCCCCTCATGAAAGATTCTTTCTTTCTTTATGTCTTTCCCTCAGCACAGGTTAGATCATGTATTTCGATCCCTTACAAGGTTCAGAGAAAGTTGGTCTTTGTCAGTCATTCAGCAGGTCCAGTCGTCCTCAATGGGAGAGAAATACATGGGTGAAGTCAGGGTGTGGGGATTGGGGATGTCAAGGAAACTGGAGTCAAACTAAATTATCACCTTTATAATAATAAATGACTAATTACTAATTTGGCAACCCTTGACTTTTTTTTTGCCAGGCCACAAGAAATGTTGAGAGGCCTCTGTTAATGTTGTGCAGTATGTCTTTATAATGTGTTAACTGTGACAGATAGCTCTGACATTTAATGGCCTCTGAAACATCCTTTGATATTTGGCGCAGTAAAGAACATCGACGGCGTTGTTTTGTAGAGAGCAGATTGTTTTGCAGAGAATCATTAACATGGTTACGAGACAGCACGCTCAGCCTGGCGTTGGTGTGCCCTGTTAGGAGTCAGCGTGCAAACTTGCAGCTCGGCTGAATGGCACCGAGAGCGGAGAGAGAGCTGGCTCGAGGGGAGATGTGTGTGTGTGTGCGCGCGCGCGTGTGTGTGTGTGTCTGCTAATAGCTTCACCTTCCAGCGATGCCAATCAGCGACTGTCTCGGGGACGCATGCCTCTTTCGGAAAAGGGCACTCACGATTGCTCAAACACACACCCCCTCACACACACACACACACACGGTGCTTCTACTTAAACTTTAACCTAAATCTAATAATAATTCTAATCCTAATCCCAAATGAACAATGTTTCTCACAATAATAGCCAAAAAAACAAAACAAAACAAAAAATGAAAAAAAGAAAACACATATGAAGTGGCAGATCTCCAAATGCGCTCATATACACAGATTATAAAAATACACTGGAGACACACACACACACACACACATTATCCACTCCTAAACAGCGACTCATGCTGGGCAGCTCACACGACCTGACTGGGCTAATCTCCCCCAGCAGTAGGAGACCATCGATTCCTTAAACAAAAGAACTGAGCCAGGCGCAGATCTCGCTCCTGACCCCCCCCTCTCTCTGCTCATGTTCAAACCCCCGATTCGATCAATGGCCGCGCCGGTGCGGATCAATCTCTCAAGCTTTGGGGTGTCAGATGCGATATGGCATTGCTTTTGCCGGTTGGCGTGAAGGAGCCCCGGCGCCGACTGATGCTTCAAAGCTTTTTCATCAGGCGAGCCATTCAAATCGAGATTCAGATTGGTCCGAGGTGATGAGAAGGGGTGGATGGGATGGGACGCGCCGTGCTTTGTTGTCGGAGGCCGCGAGGAGACGCGCTAACTCGGGCTTGTTTGATTGCTGCTGTCAACTCTGATTGATCGTTAGTTCCTCACACGGCTAGTTTGGGGAACTAAAAGTGGTAATCGGTGAGATCATAGTTTTTCTTATCGCGTTGACGCCTTTGGTGCGACGCGCTCAACGCTGTGGTGTTTCTGCACTGCACTTCCCGGAGATCACCTGTCAATCAAACAGTGTGGGCGGGACTGAGACGTCTTTTTCCTTGGATTTCCTGTTGGTGGAGTTTCTGTGGTGGTGCTGTTTTCTTTGTCTGTTTAAGCAAGTACAAATGAACTAGCAAAATTTGGATGTTTGATAGTAAATAGATAATAGTAGTAGTAAATAGATAATAGTAATAATAGTAAGTAGATGTTGCACAGATACAGACTGAGGGAAACCCACACACAAACACACACACACACACGCGCTGGCGAGGCCTACTGCCTGCAGTGAGGTGAGGGTGCTGTGTATAGGTCTGGCCCAGGGGGACCCTGGTCCCGCCCACTCCCCTGTCCTCCCCTGGAGCTGCACACGTATTACACACACCTGAACAAGCAACAGGGTCACTCTCCAACACACACACACACACGCACAGAGCCCAGAATGGAGTTATCACACAGCCTCCATAATGTCCGCGGCTCAATCTTCATTACAGCTCCACTCATATTTAACTAAGAAGATGAGAAGGATGCTTCATAGCCAAATGACTTCTATTTATGTTAATTTGTCTCAGTTAGATGGTTTCGAAGACTTGACATATGCTTGATTAAAAGTGGACTCTGCATGGCATATTTATCTCTATAAAGCTAGGCAAAATAAAAATATTTTTTCTTTATATGGTACCTGAGTTTCTTTAGGAATATGTTTGTTCAGGATTAATTAAAACATGAGTTATGGATGTCTCCTATAATCCCATGAGGGCTCCACACACAGGTCATCGCAGTGAAATGAAATCAAATCAATGAGCTGATGTTGTGTTGATATTGTGTATATTTCTTTTGAACTTGGCTTATATTGCCGAACTGGGTCAAATTATAGTTTGGAAATAACTTATTATTTGTTTTGTCTTGCACAGAGTTACAGATTTTGAGATCAGATATCAATATCAATTCAGATATCAGTCACAGAAAAGAACAGTTACATTGACTTTGACGTACTTTCTTGGGATTGTATAAACTTTGTGGAAATCATTACATTGACCTATAATTTGCCCCTATGTCATATACTGCACAAACCATGAAAACTACAGTAATGCAAAGCATGCAATAATACATTAATCTGACACAGGTCTGCAATATTTGACCACAACTGCAGCTAAAAGTCAGATTATTCATTAGTGTCACAGTGTGAGCCACAATTAAAGAGACGATAAATTATTTATTAGGTCTATAAAAGCAATGGTCAGTCTCTCCATCAAATTTTATAATGTTATTATCACTGGAAAATGTTTGGAATAACACTTCTACTTTTCATTTTAAACATTTGCATATTCCCAATTGTTTTCAAGTAATTAAAAAAATGTATACAAAACATTGACAAACTAACGCTTGTCTTCTTTTGTCAATTAAACCAAGGCCAAAACTTTTTTTTCATTCAACAAGACACATCAACCAAAGTTAGCGCTGACAGTTAGCATTTTTCTTAAGACAAAGAGAAAACAAAGAGAAAACAACACATAAGAAAACTGCATGCAGAAAAACAGCAAACCCTTAAAAAGAGAAATGGGTGGAGAGAGAAAAAAAAACACAAAAGTATGAAAATTTAATTGAAAAATAAAAACGATGTTATCCCGTAAAAACATTTTAAATGGGCTTGGTAGGGCGGTGTATGGCGGGTAGCCGCACAATGTACCTAAGGCACTGCAAAGTGTTAACATGAAAAACACATCAGAGAGGAGGGAGGGGGGAGGAAGGAAGGGGG
>OMLF01013815.1:0-12369 GCA_900302615.1 Holocentrus rufus | reverse complement strand
AAACACGCAGGTTGTCCACCTCTCCTGCTCCGTCTCTTCTCTCTCTGTCTCTGCTTCCATCACCAGTGTCTCTAAGTCTTTCTTCCTCTCTCTCCCCCTCACTTTTGAGTGTTTCTCTAAGCAACACTCCCTCTCTCTCTCCTTTTCTCTCTCTCTGTCTCTCTTTCTCTCTCTCTCTCTCTCTCTCTCTCTCTTGGCTTCCAAGCAGCAAAGTGGACCCTCACAAAAGGTGGGGTGGTGATGCTGGTGACTCCTGTGGCCACACTCCAATCCCATTTACGGACACTAAAAGCAGCGACTCCTCCATCTCCCACCAATGACACACACACACATGCAAAGAGCCTACATAGACAGTCAGTATGCCATCCCAACACATTGCCCATTCCATTTAAAGTCTCTACTCACCTTCAATGATAATCACCAGCGCAAAAAAAAAATATATATATCTCTATGTATCTCTATGCAAAGCGCTACAAGTTGACTTTCTCTCAACTTGAAGAACAACTCTTGATTCTGTTGCATGCAGCACCAACGCACCAGCCTATATATCCCACCACTTGGATTTGTGCATTGACTGTGTAGGTGTTTAATTATCCGCCGTCAGCCAATGGCGTGGCTCTGATGCTACGGTGAGCCAATGGGACGCCGCCCCTCACTCCTGGCACACTAATAAGGGATATGGCTTTGCACTGACGTCATTCCCCAGTCACTAAGTGCCCCATTCACAAAATCCACCAGTCATTTAGACCATTTGCCATCCCAAATTTGCATTGAGGTCATTAATTAAATGGGGAGGGGGGCGGGGGGGACCAAACGGGGTGGCCGCGGAAAAGCATCACCGGCAATAAATATTTTAGGAGGCTTCCAAAAATGTTACATGGGATGCCTATTTCTCAAATGCCAAATCGATAAGCAACCCCACCAAAGCACTTGCAGGCGGGGCCATCTGCTGGGAAGGGATGTTCACTACACGGTGACACACACACACACACACTCTTGCGCTGTTCATTCATAACACTGCTTGGTTCAGAACTAGCTCAGAGGATGGCACCCGTCTCCGGGCCGGCACTTACGCCCACTGAGCCGCTCTGGAAACCTGAGGCACCAACAGTGGGCCAGCTAGCAAGAATGACTAACACCCCAAAGAGCGTTTAACACCACACCACCACCTTATGTAACCCATTTGATATTGATTTGATTTTGAGCGTTCTGGTTCATCACGCGTAATGGATTCATGGGGATTTGTGCATCACATATGCCCCAAATCCTCCATTTGAGTATCCCTTTATATCACTTATTACAAAATATCATCAGTGTCATTAACCTGAAGCATCATCACATCACATCAGCCATTACTAGTCACTTGCATGACCACAGATCTTTTTTTTTCCTCTAACAGAACCTCATTTCAGTATCACAGACAACTTCCTTCCTCCCGACAGTGGAACATCACACAGTATCGAGTTAATAAACTGATTCCACAGTCAGTCCAGTAATGATCACTGCCGCCCTGGGCCTCCTCCGCCCACACACTGAGTAAACGAGTTGTCCTCGGCAAGACCGATCGATGACAGCCTCCAACAAGAGCCGTTTCTCAGAGGCAATTACACAGCTGTTTGTCGTGCACCATTGTCTCAATTCCCTTTCTTTTCATTAGCGTGCATGAGAGCATGTGTGTGTGTGTGTGTGTCTGCATGCATACGCTCAAACCTCAGTGTATTTCATGAGTAGAAAGGTGTTTGTGTGCATGCCGACTTCTGTATCTGTATCTAAGATGCTCTGCTCTCTGTGTATATAATGAATGTATACAATTGATGGTGTGTATGACTCAGTCAAAGCTTTGTGCACATAACGAGTGTGTCTTCTCATGTGTTTTTGTGCTCGTGTGATTGTGTGCACGTCATGAATGAATGTCGGTGTGCATATAGCCACAAGTGTGAGTGTGTGTGTATGTGTATGTGTGTTGGATTATATGTCAGAGCAGGAGTGAGGGAAGGGAAGGGGAGGGGTTGCCTCTCCTTGTCTGCGTCATAGAGGAACCCCATTATACAGGATGAGCCTTTTAGTGCTATTGAGTCGCGAGGCTCGCCCGTGTCAGACACTAAATCACTGCTGAACAGACGGCCCCAGGGTCTCAGCCCATACCTACCTACTGACTGACCGACCCACCTAAGTGTGTGTGTGTGTGTGTGTGTGTGTGTGTGTGTGTGTGTGTGAAAGAGAAACAGAGAACAAATCACAGAATGAGAACATTACAAGAGAAGTTTCTAAAAGCACTCTCCTATCTGTGTCTATGTCATTGCTCTTGGGTGAAGACCTTGTTAAATCTAACTTTGAAGTTCAGTTGAAGTATTACTCCTCCATGCTCCTCTTGGGCTTATGAAAACCGTTCAAAGCCCACCGGAAAACTGGAAAATGCAGCTAACAGTGAGGCTGTTTCCTGAGAAATTGACATTTCCACCCGACAGCATCAATATGTATGAATGTATGTATGGGTGTAAATGTGTGTGTGGGTCTATCAACGTGCACATTGCATGTGTGTGGGTATGCACGCCTGCATGTGGGTGCGTGTATATGCATGATTTTATGTGTGTGTGTGTGTGTGTGTGTGTGTGTGTGTGTGTTCATTTTTTGCTGCGTGGGTGTGCCTTTGGGGTCATCTGCGTCACACTTCACCATAGTATCCTGACTTCTTCAGAGTTCTTGAATAAACTTTGGAGCATCAAGTCAATATGGTAACCTTTGAAGCCCGGCCTCCCCCAGCTCAGATCACGTCCACCCACCCTAGGGTAACTTATTACTGGGGACGCGATGTCGGCTACGTCTGCAGTCCGCTAGGGTATTATTGGACATGAATAAATGTTCTGATATATGTCATCTCAATGGCTCAGCTCTATTAGCCCTATCAAGTATCTCACAGAAATGTAAAAAAATGTGCACCTGCAGAAAGCATGCTGCATCTGTAAGAATGCTCTGCTATATGTCAACCTAATGGCTCAGCTCATTAAAGATGTGGTGCATGTTTCATTTCATGTGCACACACACACACACACACACACACACATACATACACACACACATGCTACGGTATCATGGGATCAATATAAATGTTATGCTATATGTCAGCTAAACTGTTTGGCTAAGTAACAATTAAGAATCTCATTTGTGTAAATGTAACAAATATTCAATACTCGCAGAGCGCTCACTCACACACAGACACACTATGGATTATTTGATGTGTATTAATGTTGGGTTATGTGTCAGCTTTCGTGTTTGCAGAACAGATGTAGTTGCACGCACACACACACACACACACACACACACACACACACCTAAGCACAAATACACAAGCTCATGCTCTCACAGTTACTGTTTATCTGCAAACCCATGGTCATAAAAAGAATCACAATAAGTAGCTGCAAAAAGTGAAAAGTTTGCTGCTATATTCAGTATATTCAGTAAGTTGTTCCCATGGTGCCGACGGGAACACATACATGAAACAAAAAGAGACAGAAAGCATTCCATTGCCCTCCATTGGCTTTATACTGTGTGACCATGTTTGTGTGGAATTTTGGGCTATTACTACAAACACTTTCTTTAAAATTATTCTTGTAATAAAGCGATTTAACAATTTATGAACCGATAATGGTCTCTGTAATGTAATTGTGCTATTATTGGCCAATTCACTGATTAATTACCACATATTTACCCTATATTGTCCATTAAATATCATTATTCATATATATATGTAGCTAACCTAAAACATCATTCTGCTTTTACATTAGGGATTAGTGGTTACTGTGTAACTCAATCAATTGTGGTAGATAAATCAATTTATCTACCACAACTATTGGCAACTGCATGTAGTTTGCCGGCTACGATGTCAAATTTTTTCATATTCATTATTTTTCTATAGCTGTTATGCCTTCAAAGTTATATACATGCGCACAAAGGTACCAATTTGTCAGAAACACAATAATTTGTTGAAACGATGCAGTTGTGAATTACGTAGTTCATAAGCACATATCCCTCATGATTACACAAGACATGATGACATACTGAGTGAAGGACGTCCACAAGCTTAAGATCCCTTCAAGATCCCACCTCCAAGTATTAAAGACACTCTAGTATGAATGTCCCATTTTTTTCCACAAACAGTAATCGTAAATCTTTACTGGGCAGACGGGGAGTGTTGATAGGGTCAGAGCAGGGTGATATGATCTATGAACGGCACCATTCACCGTTAGGCACCTCACAGTCCATGAGAGCCTGGCCCATCCATTTAAATCACTTTCTGAGGAGAAAGGGAAGGGAAACAGCACTTAAGTCATTAGCCAACTGCAGCCTCCTGTAATAGCTCTCAATCTCCAAATCTAATCAGTGGCGTGCCACTGCAAAGGAGGCTCACCAGCAGATTAAATTCAAGTGCAAGTGTGGAGCTGGTGTCATTGTGTGTTTTCCTTCAGGCAGGCGATGGACTGTTTGAACACCTGGGACGGAGTGTTCACTGGGATTAGGAGGAGGTTAGAGAGGAAGATATAAAACTTTGAGCAGGTGTACATTCACACACAAAAACACACATTAGTTGGGGTAAACCCGTAGACATGTTGACCTACCCATTAAACCAAGAGGGCAGGCGGTTAGCACTAAAAGTCAAGCTAACATTCGGGGACAGGTCATTATTTAAAGCATGTGAAGTGTCACGTCTCATGGAAAGAGCGAGTTGCGTGCTCGCAGCTCTCAGGCCCTTGCTGTTGTTCATCCCCGGACATTAGGGAGATTACATTTAATCGTTGAAACGGCAAAGCATCAATCAGCATCGCAGCGTGGGAGGGAGCTTGGCCACGGCTCTGACATCACCGTCTGAGCGGCTGGCCTCGCTTGTAACTACTCCACTTTCATTCACGAAAAAGAAGCAAGAAAGAAAAAGAGGTCTTACAGCAATCGATGGCTGGACACTTACAAATGCTCCAGCTGGAAGGAACAACACTGAGGAGAGTTTGTGTTTCCGAAAAGTGCCTGTTGGATAGACTATCTATCATGATTACTCGAATGAATGAATTGACCTGACTAGCAGAAAATATGGAGGAATTGGATTTGAGATGCACAAGGATTAGTCTTGCCAACTTGACCATATCAGATTCTGGGAGAGTCCAGGGTGAGGCTATCTCAGCAACTTGTGTGTCATTTTTTAATAGATTATAATGAGAGGTACAATCTGAAAGCAGTATTTAGCTGTGGTTGTAAACAGAACATGAATCTTTGGCACGCAGAATGTTGATAATCAATTTGCTTTGGTTCAGTGGGGAATTTTGGTATGATAGAGGCTAATTTACAATAGAATACTGTATATTTTATTCATTTTTTCTAATAAATATATTAAAGTAAACAAATTGCCAGATTAGATCTCCCGTGGTCCTAGAGACATAATATGGAACCCAAACATGGAATCTTATTATTATTATTTTTATTGTTATTTTCCTCATTTTAGATAAGTGGTTTCCCTTTAGCAACCAAGAGCATCCAGTTTTTCAACCCAGCCAAATACTACACCAGCTAACTTATTAGCACCGCTTCCAAAAGAGACAAGAAAGAACCAAGTACTGAAATCATTTGATATGTTTGGTTGAACTGAAAACCTGCTCACTCTTGGCCTTTGATGGCACATGATTAGACCCAACTTGTGAAATACTTCAGAAGAATAGTATTTGAATGTTAGATCATCCAAAAACCCGTGTGCACAAACTGTACACTTGCTGTACGCAACATTAAACATAGCTTGAATGACCTTTTGAGATAACGATCTTGCTTGAAATTTTTTTTGTGCATTGCCATCATTTTGTTTGCTTAAATTACCCTGATGCACCTCAAGAAACCGTAGAGTGACTCAGGCTGGTGCCGTGTCAAAAGCTGGGCAGGGGCAAGCAGTTCCCCTGAAGTATCTTAAGGAAACTTGGCTCTTATCTTTGGAGTCATTTCAGATTCAATCACACTTGATCAACTTGGAACACATCCCGTGGTATTTATAGAAAGTTAAACGTTATGCGGTTATGAAACCTGGCTGAAAGCCAAGAGTCTGCCATCATTTCTGCCTCTGCAGCAAAGCTGAGAGTTGGAAATTTCTGGCTTTCAGTGCCAGTATGGCTTAAGACGGTTCAAGTCACACTGTAACTGAAAAGAACAATCAAGAAAAATCATCAGTTCATCAGCAGGCAAAAAAAGTTGAAAAGTTGATTTAATGTTTTACCTAAATCCATATCTATTCAGGTATTTGTTTAATAGTAGACTTCATTGATCATTTTGTCAAAAATTTCAGTCATCAGGTGTTTTTTGTTCCTTCTTTTTGCAACATATTTTTGTAGCTCTTTCCTTTTTTTGTCATTGTGCATGTATCTTCTCGTGCCTAGGACGAGTCTGCCATGTTTCCAACCAAAAAAGACCCATCACCCTTTGGAGAGCTCGTTCTGCTTTTCAGAGGAAAGCTTCTCAAACTGGTGGCCATCAAATTCCTGATCCTTGAACCTCTTCTTTCCCTTGTTATGTCACCCTCATTGACGTAATTGAGTCTTCCAGTTAATGGGTCAGCAGGGGTGGCGATGAAATTAATACACCATGTTCAGATGCAGCCATCACATTTTCACCCCGTAGAAATGGGACAGTTTTCCCAATCAGTCAAATGCAGTTAAAAGCGCCTTTCAATCGTAAAAGCCATTATTGTGACGTGATGGATCCCGAAGCACAAGGGCCATTAAGGAGGTTTAATGAATAGATTAGCTGGAGCAGCCAGGTGTCTCCAGAACAACACTTGATCACTCGCCCACCTAAACGTTGTCACCGAAGTGTCTTCCACCCCAAACTGCCAAATCACACAGGTTCCAAGCCACAGATGCTCTCATTACCAAAGGACAGGTTTTGGAAGAGAACCCTGACTGATGGCAGAGATGTTTCCTCATTTCTTGAAGGCAAAAAAAAAAAAAAAATTTCTGGCTGTATAAAAATGGCTAAAATCACAGTCTGTGAAGACTGACTCTTGAAGGAATACTCAAA
Organism: Holocentrus rufus; assembly: GCA_900302615.1. NCBI lineage: Eukaryota > Metazoa > Chordata > Actinopteri > Holocentriformes > Holocentridae > Holocentrus > Holocentrus rufus. The sequence continues at coordinate 5,322 of OMLF01013815.1, read as the reverse complement.
TGTTTTGGGCAGTATCCCATCTTGCCGAATTACTCAGAGTGAGACAAGATGTTCGATATCATTTACACCTTTGAACATCTGCTGCTTCGGTTCTGATAGTTAGCATTTCACAGTTTGGTTAGCAAAATGACTTAAAGTCTACGGGAGTCAGCTAGTCTTGCACCGTCAAAGTGAAAAAAATAAACCTTTCAGTCTTATTTACACAGTCTATTGCGTGTTTTTGAAATACATGTCTTGAATTTTTTTTTTAAATAAGAGTTGTTTTAGGGAAGTTAGATGGTAGTAACTATAACCGATGAACACATATGTTCAGCAGTTAGTTCCTACCATCTACCTAATCTAAAATTCCAAGACGTGCATTTCAAATACACGATACACGGTAAATAAGACAGCTTCAGAGTTGCTAGGTTTATTTTTTCACTTTGATGGAGTCCTAGCTGACTCCCATAGACTTAAAGCCATTTTGCTAACCAAACACGAAATGCTAACCATCGGAAGTGAAGCAGTGCACATACAGAGGTGAAAATGGTATCACGAACATCTTGTCACACTCAAAATGGCAAAACAGGGTATTGCCCAAAATGTTTGAGTATTCCTTCAATGAGAGTTACTGAGAAGTTACTGAAAACTGAGTTATTTGGGCACAAAAACAAGGCTGTGGCTTTCCTCAAGACATCCACGTATGTCTACACTGCAGTTTTTCATTGACTTTCCAAAACAACTAAGCCTAAGAGTCAAATACCATAAATACCAAATTGAGTTAACCTTTTGCTATGACCTAGAATTCCCTTTTTTATGGACTATTTGTTGCATCCTTCCATCTCTGTGACTATTGATTGACAGGACTGGCTGTCTGCATGTGCTTTCATACTTGACCCACTTTAAACAAGGATACATACTTCCACAATGTCAGGATGAACCTTACGTTCAAGGTGGATGGCATGATCACATAGCGATGGCTGTCATAACTCAGTCAATGGCTTTTTATTGCAGCCTATAATCGTTTCATTCAGTCATGCACGCCCTCATACTAAACCATGAGCTTCGATGTACATCCTACGTTAAACACACATTAATCATGGAAATCAAAGGGCACATCACATTAAAGTTTACAGAGGAGGTATAATGGTTAATTTTGACAAAACTGTTTGCTGAGTGTCTTCAGTCCTACATGGTGCACATTTGCAATATTTCAATACTGCATAGGCTCAAATCAGCTCTCATGCTATTAGGTTACGTCTCTGTCTACCAACAAAAGGTCATTTTTCTAAAGCTCAGATTTTCCTCAGTGGGATTCGTCCCTAACCCTGGCAAGAGGAACACTTCACTCATCGAACAGAAGGCAAAACCAGACTGACCAGTAGGGCTGGGATGACATGCTTATCTCCAGATTATATACTATCACAATACTTGGGTGCTGATCGATGTGTATTGCAATTCTTAAGTATATCGATTTGATGTGACAATTTATTGCAATTTTCATTTGCTTTTTTAGCACTAGACCATGGGAAAAAGTTGAATCCAACACATCTATATATCATGAGTCATATTTCCAAAAACAAGGCGCATCACATGTCAGTCAATCTTGTTGAGTTTTCTTTCAGCAGCATCATTGCTATACTGCATATATAAGTGGTCAATAAAATGCACATGTATAATAGAATGAAAAAAAAAAACTATATATATTTTTTTTTAAAGTAAACTGCTACATTTAGCTGTTCCTGCTCATCTGTATACTATCACGGTACTTAGGTGCCGATATAAAAAAATTTTAATTTTTTTTAATTCATTAAAAAGAAAGAAAGAAAGAAAGAAAGAATTTCGATACTTAAGAGAATAGAATTTTTCCCTACCCCTAATATGCAATCAGAAACAGCAACTGAAAGAAAGGAGTCGCTCATGAAGGCAAACCAAGAGCCTCTCCTAACTCCACCATTGTCCAACAAGTGCCATCATCAAGTCGTGACATCTCAGAGGAGGAGCTGGATGTCTGTGTAACTCAAATCAATCACAAGGTCTGCTTTGGTCTGCTTTCTGTAACCTACGACTGGCTGACCTCATCGTCTATCATCTCACATTTGCGTAACGATAGTAACCAATAGATCTTTTTGCCTAGGCTACTTTTTATCTGTCCCATAATAACTTAGGAGACATTTAAATGGATCAGTGCAGTGCTATCTGTCAGAAGACAATGCTCTCATCTCCAAAAGTGACCACTCACATTAGTTTTATTCCAAAAGTGCAATACTAGATGAGCAAATGCAATTAATGCTTAAACATTTGCTGGTGAGCCAAAGTAATGATTGGATGTCTCCATTCCGCAGGCTTGGCATCATCAGATGTTTCTGCAATGACACTGACAAGGGATGACGAATAACAACTGGTGCATTGGTTTTCAGATTAGTTCAGGACTTGTATCCATTAGAAGTATCAAACTGCATTTTATTACTGTATTTCCTTATTACTCCTTACTACCTTATTACTCAATATCTTGAGGAGAATGACTTAAATTTTTAGTTAGGTTTGCTCTTCATATTACCGTGTCAAGTGGATGAGGAAAAATGATAAATATGTAGGCATTTACACATTTTGGACATGGACCTGCACAGCTGTAATCTTTTGAAGTGCAAATAATACCGAGTTGGATTTCTGCCATTAGACTCAGTATGCGCAGTGCTTACATGGAGCATCTATGCTACACTTCACATGGCACATGAGAAGACATTGTCACCTTAACAGTTATCTCTTCAGAAATGTCTAACATCACCATGTGTTAGCATGCGCTGACAAGTTACTATTGTTCATGTGAAATTTGTTATTGTTCATGTGAAATGTGTACAATAAAGAACTCCTCAGGTCATCTCTGACTTGAGCTAATAGTATCCTGATGTGGCATGGTACTGCCTGAGGGATTGCCTGCTGATCTAACAATGAAGCCAAACCCTCACAAGTTTGCACACTGAGAACCAAGAGGTTGAGAAAGATGTAAGATGTATGGTCTTTGTATTTTTCTGTTTTTCCATGTAGGACGTTCTCTGTGCCTGCTGGAGATTCTTTCCCTCAGGAATACAGCCTGCCAATTCAGTTAGACCACCAAGCCAATACACAGAGTGAGGAATGGATGGTCATCTGAGCATACAAGTCCTGCATTGTCACTTAACCATTGGTGGTTGGTGGTTTAACCATTTTAACCTTTGATGTGATGGTGTAAAGTATTGTGCATACTTGAGGGACCAAGCTCATGTTTTCTCAAAGAATGAGCTTCTGTTCTAGGAAACATAAACCAAGAGCATGAGATTACACATATATTCAGGACTTTGTCAAAGGATAAAATCGTAATATCTAAAACGTAGAGGCAGCTAACACATTGGGTACGGTCAAAGTAAAAATATGGTCAAAACATCCCAATGGAGGTCTGGGTGTATTTCCTGGAATAAAATAATTAAATGATGGATAGGATATTTCCAGTCATTACGAACATAATGACTCAAACCAGTCTCATCCAGGAATGCATTTCTATCTTACAGGCCAGATGGCTGGCAGCACTGACTTTGCCCTCTAGAAGAGGAGTGACTCCAAAAACTTGACAAAAAACAATGCACACACATAGGGAAGATCTGTGATTTTGATCATAGACCCTATGAGGGTCTATAATTTTGATCAACCACTATGTTTTTTTAATTTTTATTTTTTATTTTTATTTTAATCCAGGGAAATTTTTGCTGGGCACACATGCAGTTCTTCAGCAGTGTCCTGCTTTGCATTCCTATAGTTAGATATAGCCAACTGTCAGTGGCCAGCACAGCTACTGCTGGCCACTGAGCACTGCAGCAGTTGGAGGGTTAAAGGAAAAATCCATTCTAAATAAAACATTGGGCTAAAGGGAAACACCCTGGTATGGTCTGAAGTGCATCACAGATAAAGAAACACACTTTTGCTCACAGTCATAACTGCAGGCAATTTAGAGTGTCTGTAGACCTTTTTCACAGCAGTCATTTTGACATGAAATAATCGGGCAAGCACAGGTGTTACTAATGATACTAATGAAGGTTCTGTTCTGTAAGTGTAGCAGAGTGAGCCAGCATGAACAATAGCAGGACCCTGGCTCTGTTAGACCTAAATGGAACCTTCATTAATGTCATTAGTAACACCTGTGCTTGCCCTACTATTTCATCTCAAAATGGCTGCTGTGAAAAAGGTCTATAAAATTTAGCTGAGCACAAAGGTGGGAGGAAAAGAACAGAATTTGAACCTAGCAGATTCTTGTTCACAGTGCTAACCTGTGCCACAATGGTGATGTATGAATAATCCAAAAACCTAATGTCTCTGGTTTGCTTCTGTCAGGTGGTTTTAGGTGTACTGATTATTGAAGACTTAGACGAAAAACCCTAAGTTGCGGCGTCTGTGGTTTGCCACTTATTCCTGTCTATTCTTAGCTTCAAAGACTGAGCAAAGAGGCAATCTATCTGACTGCTGATATTATTAAGTGCTCCACAATGTACAGCATTTTTTTCTTCTTCCTGGATTGAGCCAGAAAAAGCCTCTTCAGCCATTTGCCTCTGAAATGCTGCATAAGCTCTTTCGTCACCACCAGGAAACTGACGGCAGTGGCAGGATCTCTGCAAAGCTCTCACCTCACTCCTCACACACACGCGCACACACACACACACACACACACAACGATGCGTGCCCTGGCATTTGGTGTAGGAAATGTTAAAGTCAATGAAGACATACGCAGACTGATAAAACTCATCGAGGGGAGGGGGGTTAAGATGGCTTTCCTCCATTTGCGGCGCGGCTGGTGACCTCTGACCTATCATGTGATAGGAGAGCTGCTTATTAATGCGCCCTTGGCAGAGCAGCCGCCTGCCCGCCATTAGTCCAGTCGTTTTCCTTGCTAAACCACATTCCTGACCTATTTTAAGCAACGCAGGAATGGGAGTTGTGGGATATTTAGCCACTCTGAATTAAGTCCACGCTAAGCAAAGACATGCTGAGGTAAAAAACTGCTGATGTGCATCATCATTCACAGGAGAGCGAGGGCAAGCAGCTCGGGTAGATGACACAAAAAAGTGAAAGGGCTCTGCTGTGGATGGCAAAAAAATACCCAGTAATAATAACAACATAATTGTCTGTCTTTTTGTTATAACAGGCAAAAAGAGACATTAATCACAAAACACTGGATCACAAGACACACTTCAAATAGAGATAAGTTGTGTTGTTTTGGGAATGGCGAGACTCACAGCTTTGAAGTTTTGCCCATGTAACTAAGGCAGCCTGAAAACCATGAATGGGTATTTGGGCATGCTCACACTTTATACT
>OMLF01013812.1:0-11408 GCA_900302615.1 Holocentrus rufus | reverse complement strand
GAAAAAAAAAAAATAAAAAAAAAAAAAAAAAAAAAAAAGTAAATCATTATGTGTTTGCTCTACAGGTGCCTTATCTTGGACTTGAGCTTCCCGGCACTTCTGTAGCGTTTTTTTTCACAGAGGCGCTGTCCACCGCCGGCGGTGCTGAAAGTTTGCGCTCTGTGCTTCTGACAGACTTAACCAAACAATTAAGAGATATTTCCGTTTTGTCGCAGTCACGAGAAATATCCTTTAATTGTAAGATTATGCCTATCTGACAACTCCGTCTCTTCTGTGTGTTCTTCCTCACGGCTTTGTGCACGCCGTTTGCTGAGACACTGTGAGACGTAAGATGCGATTCAACGGCACCCTATATGGCACGAGCACTCATATAGCCTTACCAAAGACAGCTTGTCCACAAAATTAGTCCCAACAACACGCTGCCATATCCCTGTAACAAAACACAGTGGCAGCATCAGGTCATTTCAGCGTTTTTGCACAGCGATCAATCATTTTGTCGAGCAAGTCACAAAGGCATAATCAAACGAGCAGCATTAACCAATACTGCGTTTTCCTTGTTCCTCAAAACTCCGGTCCTCTCCATTCCACCCGGTGGTTCTTCGGTTTAATCAGGCGTTTTGGCTTCTGTCACGTCTGTCCGTCATCCATCAGCCCTCACCGACGAACATGGTGTGTAAATCCTTTTCTCTGCCACATCAGCTGCGCTCCGCTGCAACTGAAGTACGCTGAAAAGGTGACTCAACCGCTCTGCTCTCATATGCTTCCTAAAAGATACCAACTTCTCCAAAAAGTAGCTTATTATTTACACCGCCGTCGACCTTTCATCTCTCAAGCCAAGAAATATATTGAGTTTGCGTGCTCCGTGCGTGAGCTTTTGGTGGTCATGACTTATCCTTTTTTTCCCCCCTCTTTGGTTAAGACATATAGGATGTTAAAATTTTGTATACTGTAACCTCCAATCTTTTTCTTTTCTTTTTCTCTCTTTCGTTCTTTTTTTTCTCTCAAGTTATCGGCTCTCCACGCGTCTATCGCCGGCTAGACCAAATCCCATTTCTACCCGGCTCGTCGGGACAGCAGCCGAGTCGTGAAGTCTCTGCAGTCACGTGGTCGAGACAGAACTGAAGGAGTGTGTTTTTTCGGAGTGTCTATGTGAGCGTCTCTCCGTGTGTAGTTAGAGGGGTGTCCCTCCTCCGCATTTTTGTTGCTTGCCATGCTTTAGACACTGGAGCGCAGGGAGAGAGGCGAGAGTGAGAGAGGCAACGCCGGTCTCTCTCACCGGGCTACCTGTCTTTTGAATCGTACCTCGGGTCCCCGTCGTTTCTTCCTCGTCTTTTTGATCCCTCCTTCCTGCCCGACCGGGTTCTTTTTCGTGCTCTAATAATCGGTGATGCTTTTTAGGTAGGCTTATAGTGGGTTTTCTGGCTCTCTGAAAGACGGCGGTTCTGATTCGCAGTGGTTTTGATCATCTTCTATTTTTTTTCTTTCTTTTTTCTTTTTTTCTTTTTTTTTTTTTTTTTTTTTGAATCCATAGCTTGAATCGGGTGTGTTGCCAGGTTGCGGTGACAGAGAAGTTTGTCGAATGTGTGTGTAGGTCGTGTTTTATAGATGATCTGGCAACTTGGGCAACGTCCGACAAACATACAAAACTTATGGATCCCTATGAGATGATTAAGTTTAAGGGCCATGGAAAATACGGGAGAAACAATAAAACACGAGGGCATGAAATGCGGGAGAAACCCGGGAAAAACGGTAGTGTTGGCAGGTATGCTCTTTGCTGTGACAATACATCCTGCATCTTCAGTGCTAGAAAAATGTATTTTCATGCTGTCAAGTGAAGACTTTAATTTTGGAAATACCAACCGGATGTTGATGTAGAAGTGCTTCCGGGCAGGATGTTTTCCTGGAAACTAGCAGCTGCATGTCTACATCTGTCAGTTAGCTAACACTACCCTATATCTTTACTTTGTAGATAAGGTGAACCAAAACTGAAACTAAACGTTATAACCCACATGCGATATGAGCAGTCATGACTTCCCTCTCCGGCGGCGCTGACTAAATCTGTTATCTCCGCTCAGACTGGCCCAGTTTGTGTCTGAAGTCAAACAGGATGCTAACCACTACAGGAAATTAGCTTGTTAGCTTAGACAGCCAGCTAAGTGTTATTATGAGTCTTCATATTCCCCTGTTATGCTTTTACTTGTCTTAAACAACCTCTGCGCAATGGACACCGAGGGAATAGTGATCCGTATTAAAACACCGTCTGGCGACATGGACTCATCCGTCGACTGTCCATCTTCTTTGAACTTCAATGACTTGCTGGTGAGTTTTCAAAGTGTTAGCGAGCTAGCTAGCTACTCCTAATTCAACTGAACTTTAGCTTTTTGATTAACGTTATTATAGTCAGTACGCTGCTTTTCTTTGGACTGAATGCTCGTTAGCATGTGAGCCCCCCTATAGCCACTGTACTTAACTGAACCCCATCTGATGTTTGGATATATTTGAACATCATTTTTAAGATTTGGCTGAAGACATCAAATCTAAGGGGAACCCACCCACCTTCAGTTAATTCTGTCTAATAGTTACGGTATTTTAGCTTTAAACAGAGCAGTTTGTGATTGTCAGTGTGTGCTAAATTGACTCTACAAAACGTTTTCAGGTTGCTATCAGAGATGTCATGCCCGAAGCCACTATCACTGCTTTTGATTGTAAGTTTCATAGTTTGTTTTGCTTCTCATAAGAAAGATGGACTCTATAACTACTGCATTCACTGTGTACTTGTTGACACTTCTCACTGTCGTATATACCAGGGTTACTAAGTCTTACTAATCCAAAGGTATACTGTACTGTAATATTTTTGAATTGTTTGCATGCAATTTGATTGGTCTGACAAGATATTAAGATTCAGATTGAGAAAACTGGTTCCATTTGAGTTTTAATATTGAGTTATAGTTACTAACTATAATGGCTGTTGCAATATGTGATATGAGGTTGATATGGGAGCCATTTAATTCTCACTTTCAGGTCTGATCTGTCAAGTCCTATCTATCTATCTATTGTTATGACCTGGCCTGTGAGGCCATGACAAGGAGGGAAGACGGTCACACAAGTGACAGCAAAGTTTAATTATTTATTACAATGTAAAAGAATTAACAGAAGCAACATAGTGGTGTGAAATGACCATCTAGAGTCAGCAGTGTAGGTGGGTGCGTTTGTGAAGAGAGTGATGTTGAATGCTGTGACTGTAACATGAAGCAAAGATCAAAACAAAACAGGCTAGATGCAGTGAAGGAGAGAAAGTGAAAAATCCAGCGTGCTCTGCTGTTAAAATATTTTGAAATATTAATCTGTAGTACAACCTATGAATTTTGACCCTATAATAAAGTACCTTATAATAACGTTTTTGCATAAAAATGTATTACAGCAAATTTCAAAATAACATGATATGATGATAACATGATAAACAAGATTTTTTTAAAATTGTGGTCTGCTTTTCATTGTTGACTTTGGTGTAGGTGGTTGTCTTTTAGAAATTATTTTGTTGGTAAGCTTTACAATACAAATTTGTTGTTTTTTAGATGAAGACGAGGTGGGGGATAAAATCACTGTAAGAAGTGATGAAGAACTCAAAGCCATGTTGTCATACGTGAGTATGTGAATGAATGAGTGGAATTTTTTATGTTTTTTTGCACCATGTCACACTGATGGCCTGCAACACAAGTAATTACAAAAGACCAAAACTTCCACTTCCACTCCACAAAAATGCTATGTCATTCAAATGCAGTAAAACAAGGACATTGTGCAAGCATGCCTCTGCACATTCATACATGCATATGTGTGGTTTAGGTGTCATAGAGAGAAAGTGCCCATTTTTTGCAGAATACCTCTCTATAAATAAGGCAGAAAACTCTGTTGCAGACTTCTGCCTTGGAAAAGATGACTAAGGAGCCATCAGACTGAAGCAGGGCCATGCAAGTACAAATGCAGCTATTTGTTACTGACAAACCATATTGTAATTTAATCCTTTGGACTGAAGTTGCGACACCAGATGTAGCATTTTTTGACAAAGAATTTGAATGTGCTGGAGACTTTTTTTAAGTAATGTATCATTCTAGAGCTGCTTGCCAAGTATTTTTCTGCTCCAAAACCAGCAGCAGCATTTGCTTATCATGGTCAACAGTGATGCTGCTGTCATGAGCCAGAAGTAGGGATCATGTTGATCAGTGCATCAGGTTTTTGTTCAGTTGCCTTCACATGAAAATAATTCCTAAACAGTAGATCCCAGCTGCAGTGCTGAACTTGACCAACACGGTCATCCTTAGGCCCCTAGTCTCTGCCTGCCAGTGGTACCAAAAGGAAGTAAAACCATCAATAATATCTTACTACTACAAGTCAACATTTCAATTTATACACACTTAGAAAGACCTACTACAGTAACATTACATCCTCAACGAAACAGTCCAACAAACAAATATGCAAAAGCCAAATCTAGCAAATTAATAATGGGAGCTTGAAAGCTCTGCCTCCAGCTACATGAAATTTGAATTGTAGAGAAATGTGAAATGGAAACAAGGTATTTCCAGTTTTTAACCGGTACTTCTGGTGGACATAAAGCGTCTAAAAGAATGAAAATAAGCCAGCTGCGGCTTGAGAAGTATTTGAAAAAGCTTTAATGCTGCAGCAACCCTTGTCAGGGTTGCATGTCTGCATGCATAGTAAACAATACACCTATTCAGTGATATAAAAAATATCCATCTCAAGGTCCATACACTTATCAGACTCCAGCATTGAAAAAGAATAAAACAGTCGCCGTCATCAGGTGTAGACAGCGCTATCGATTTGGCCGATTGTTAAAAAGACACAGGTAGATGCTGGTGATCCTCACCAAATGTTGACTTCTGCTCCTCGATTCCACACTGTGTATCCAGTCACATTTCTGTGACCCATATAACATTTAAAACCTTAATCTTGTCCAGTTCAACCTCAGCTCTATGCCTTTTGCAAGTGGATAGTTTTTAGTCCTTGTCCCTCCCTCCTCCACCACGACCACACGCACGCATGCACACACACACACACACACACACACACACACACACACACGCATATATTCTCTCCCATTACCCACCTAACTCTCCCTCATAGCGAGGTACAGTGTGTCATATTCCACCATACTTACTGTTCATGCCACGGACAGTAAGAATAATGACTTGTAATGGGTTTCTCTACGAGGTACACTGAAAGCTAAATGAACTGTCAATTTTTATTATTTATTATTCAGTACTTAAAGTTTTGCCTCATTAAAGAGCAGGGCCCCCTGGGTGGCGGAATTGTTCAAAATCTACTTTCATCTGTGGATGTCTTTTACCCCCCATCAGCTCACAATGATGCTGCAAGAGCCACAGGCACAATTTACTCCCCTTGTTTTTTTGTCCATCTCTATCATATGTTCACTTTGGTTGCTTTTTAATCATTAAGTATCACAGGGTAGCAGGGAGATTGAGCAGAGCGGGAGACAGCTGTTGTGCCAACAAGCTGCACTACTGAAACAGGGACAGGGGAGTTATTGACCTCAGCCGGCTTCATGGTTCATATATCCAATGCAGATGTTTTCAAGAGATTTTACTCTCTCCCTTGTTGTGCCATCAGTCCTTTTTGGATGAGATACGTTTTCAAGAGAATGAGAGAAAAGTATTCGTGTAATCATGTCATGTGTAATATCAGTGACCTATTTGGAAGATGTAAAGGAGTTCAGAAATCAGTCTGTAAAATTAGACAGGAGTATGGCTCATGAGTTTGGTCTGGTCTGCTTATTTTACAGAGTGAGTATCTACAAGTAAAAGAGGTCAGAATGTTTTTTTCTTGGGTAGACATGCAGTCTGTGATAGATGCTGACACTGCAGATACATTCACATCCTGTAGCAGTCATTACACTGCCTTGCCTCCTCTGTTAACATCTAAGCGAATATTTGCAATTGTGTTATTAAAATAGAAGTAGTTCTGCTACCCCTTTCAAACATGCAGTATTTCCATAAATTCTGTAATGTGTTCTTTTTAAGTTGAGGAGTCAAACTTTCAGTAAATTTATGATTTACTGTGGCAAAAAGACCTAGTAGCATCACTATAGCAGTCTCATATTGATCTATGAGAGACACTAATTTAACTTTTTTTTAAATTGGCAAAGCTGTCTTGACCTTTGACAGATACCAATATTAGAGGTCTTCAGGAGCTGATTAAACAACGAAAGTTTTGTGGTTGCCGATGTTTCCAAATATAACTAAAAGGGGAACCCAGAGAGTGCAACACCCGGACGCTGCATGTTTGACAGTGAAATGCTGTAAGACCAATAATGTGTGAAAAATCTTTCCATTAGTTCAACCTTTCTGGGTCACTGAAAGTGAAAGGTTATGTGACCAATAGAAAGGTCATATATGACTTTATATTAGTGACTTTGTATTAGTCTTTAATATGTATGCGTATCTGGTCTTTGAGGTTTGAACCGAACCGTGGATTTGGAGAATTGTTACATTTCTAGTAGCTTTTAGTCCACAGTGCTAACTGCCAAACCTTCAATAGCTCCTGTAAAATTTAGTTAGAAGCAGCAATCAGCCTGTAGCTTCCAGTTTGTCTCTGCCAATCGGATAAACAAACCATAAGTATTCATTACATGCAGCTTTAATTTATGAAATTCCTTACTTAGCAGCATTTTAACTACTATGTTGAAGAATAAACAGAATAGACTGAAGCACTGAAGTCAAGGTTGAAAATGTGCTTACTGTATTGAAGTTGCATGATTTGCTGTAAATGATCAGTTGCAGATTGAGCCTAAACACCAGTGATCCCTGTGTTTAACTGGTTGTTGAACTTCAAATAGTTTATTTAAAACATGGCATTTTATGACTAAGATCCAGCTTTATTAATTGTTTCTAACGTAAAGGCTCTTATCATATACAGAATCAAGGCTAATCTGCTATTCCTCACTTTCATTTTTGTTTCTTAATGCAAAATGCTTCATTCCGATACTGTATGTCTTACTAGCATATTATATTTGTCACTTCCCCTCCCCTACACCACTGCGCCCCACAGATCTTTGGATATGCACAACACCGCACTGCTTCGTCCACAGATTTCAAAGGCCATTTGTACAATGAATCTTATAGCAAACAAATCCAGGAGCCCCGTAATGGCTTTCTGCTCCTCGTGGGACAGCCAACTGAACTAAAAGCTGCTGATCACCTGAAAAATACTAGGCTCACCAAAATATAATTTATACAAGCAGGCCTCTTCAAATGTCTTATGCAAGGGTTATGCATTTCAGCAATCATTTGCATTCATATTCAGAGGATTTTTTTTTGTCGTTGTTTGCTGTGGTTGTCATTTGGCCTCCTTAGAGACCACAGCAGGTTTTTGCATCAGTGTTGTTAATTCCAGGTGAGTGGACAGCCATTATGTGAAATTAATAGGAATTAAGGGAAGCCAGCGTGTTAGGTGAAAGGAAGGGTAATTCATTAGGCTCTCTAGTGGTTGCTAAAGCCTGGGTCACACTAGGTGATTTTAACACCAATTCTGAGCCCGATTGGAATCTGGGCTGGTCAGGTCTGAGTGGGCAGTGGGCCGACAATCAGCACAGATTATCCTGTAGTCTGAACAGACTGACAATAGCTGTTGGACCCAGTGTGAAGTCTGAGTGGGAGTTTGCTGCATGCGAGAAGGGAAAAAAAGCAGAAGTAAAGCACATTTTAACAGAAGTGCCACCATTTTCAATGGTAAAAATGGTATTTGTCAATATTTTTTGTATTTAAATTTATTTACCTGACATTATTCCATCTTTTAATTTGTAAAGTGAGCCTTTGTTTGGTAGTCTGAGCACTTTGGTACAGGGCAAGCTCATCATTTGTTTGCCATGTTGTTGGTATATTGCTGTTGTCCTGGTTGCATACACACTCATTTCTATCTGCAGCCACAGAGCTGTGAAATACTTGCAGAACCACAAAATGCTGTATTGGCAGATCTTGAGCTTCAGTTACCAGGTTCACGTCTTCGATCCAAACCTCCATTGAGATTGCATTGTAATGAAGAAGGGGCTTGCCAGTTCAGCCTCTGCTCCTGCTCCTGAAGCCCAGTTAGGCTTGGCAGTTACAGACCTGGACCTGATTTGAACTTTGTGCCCACTCACATAAATAGTTTACATAAACAAGATTTCCAACTCCACTTTCTCCAGTCTTGATAAGTTGCTATGCAGTTTCATTTGGGAGAATGTTTAACAATAGCAACATGCCTGGTTCAGTCTACATTAGTCACAAATGAAGAAGTCTCACACAAAATTCTTGTCTTCATATGTACAACGCCCCATGTTTGTCCCGCCACATATACAGTGAACAATACCTAGTAGGACGGCAAGCCAGTCATTTAGTCTGAACTGAGTCCTGTAGTCTGACCTAGGCTTGTGTGTGTGTGTGTTTTGTTAATCACTCACTAAGTTTATTGTTACTGTTAATAACATTTGTATTTTATAAACAATTCAGAATGACTGCCTTATGTTGCCTGGCAAAATATTCATGCTACCTTTTGCAGAGCAAAATAAAATTAATGCTCAAATTCCACACTTAATTAACGTCAGTCTGCAGAGGGCATTTATTGTAAAAAAAAAAAACTACCCTCCACCCCTGAGAACATTGATTGCTACATGCTCCTTTGAGACCCACCAGTCTTCCAGGCATCTCTAATCATTGTTCGACACCTTGAAAGACAGACGCCCCTGTTGAAAGTTAAAGACTGGCCCGTGTCAGGTACTAAAAAAAAAAAAAAGCCTAAAAAAAAAAAATAAAACATGTGACCTCATCTGTTCCTCACTCAGCTCCCCCTGGAGGTAGCGGCTCTAATTCCACCATTCTTACTCCCATTTCCCCTTAGTCTGCTAATGATGATGAGACCCTCTCTCTCCTCTCCCTCTCCCACTTGTCCCTTAAGGCTGAGTGATGGTATTTGGGATCGGACACTGTTTAGTTATTGGCCAACAAAGGAGAATGTCTTTTAATAATACACCCACTACCGATTAGGTGGTAATTGCAGCCTTAATCAATAAGCTAGCTGAGCGGAAAATTAAAGGTACGTGAAGCCCGCCCCCCCCAACATACACAACACATTTTTGGTGTTAGGCCCATTGTTCATATGTGGCCTAGTGAGAATGCTGGAGGGCAAAAGCAGAGGGCTGGGAGCGAGGAGGGATCTGACAGTGATAAATAGGCCTTTTAATAACAGCTGTGCCACTTGGGTAGCCATTCTGATCCATTCCCATCCAAGCTGGTCCCATCGCCCCTCCCTCCCCCACAATGAGAGCGCAGATTTACATTTCTGCGTGATCTAGTATGACTTAGTAGCTCATACTGGATAACAAATGACAAGACACAATGAGTACGCGCACATGTACTTATAAATTAGATCACACAAACACATGTACACCGTTGTCCATCTGTGACTGGGGTAAGGTTTCTATGTTAATTTCTGTTGGTCTCCAGCCTGCATACACCCTCACACACACACACACTCAAACACAATCACAATTTACCAGATGGTTTGGTTAACTGAAACATCAATTGTTATGTTGCCTTGGCAAGCGTCTGAAAGGCTCCAGAGTGTGTGTGCACATGTTAGTCCGATAGGGTATGAGTGTTTGGTGAGCTGTTGACCTGCAGGAGAGAAGGGTTAATGCTACACTCCTCGAGAACAAGCCCACAGGGCATTGGTCCTCACCGGCAACAGATTGCAACACAGCATGTGCTCATTTTTTGGGGACGCTATGGATGGATTCTGACGTCATTTAAATATACAGCTGATTTTTGTGTGTGTAATAGACTGTTAAATGTGTGGGCGAT
This sequence comes from Holocentrus rufus, assembly GCA_900302615.1. Taxonomy (NCBI): domain Eukaryota; kingdom Metazoa; phylum Chordata; class Actinopteri; order Holocentriformes; family Holocentridae; genus Holocentrus; species Holocentrus rufus. The sequence goes on along the minus strand of OMLF01013812.1, from coordinate 1,539 downwards.
GTGCATAGCTGATATGCAAATTTAACAGTGCTTTTTTCCTTCATTTTTGAAGTTGTTGCATATGATTGTTTTTGGCATTCACTTAACTTTTGCTGACTTTAAATTTTTAAAGTCACAGCTTATATGCCATTCTGAAGTGGTGTTTGTTGTTATAATCACTTGAAGCCTCCATAGCTTTTAACAGTTGGCTGCTCTTTCTTTTTCCTTTCAGTACTACAACACAGTAAATGAACAACGAATGAATGGACTCCTGCCAGACCCTCTCCAGATATTTCCACGAGGTACAGAGTGACTGCATGTGCATTTGTTTGTGTGTGTGCATGCGTGCATGTGCCTCTCTGTGTGTGTAAGTTTGGTGTGCAACATTATCTTATCTCTCTATACAGCTTTGTAATGAATGCTTGATAATATTGAGTGTCATAACCTTTACTGTATAAGTTGATGTTTAATGCTGATTTTCATGCCATAACACATATTGCTAACACAACCATAAAAATTTTATAAAATACAGTATTTACTAAAGTTACACACAATTTTGCACAGAATATGCACCTTAAACTCCTAAATATACAAATCAATGCAAGATAGCATGCAGTGTTGCATGTCTTAATCTCTAATTAGTAACAGTTATAATGCATTTTTAAATATTTCAATGAAAATATTTTCCCTGTTCCAGCTAAAATCTGTTGTTAGGAAATTGGACTGAACCAACTGTATCATGTCTAAATAATAAGAACAGGGGAAGTGGAGCTTTGCAGCCTCTGGAAAACATGATTAAAATTGACAGATTCATTCAATTAATGTGTGTGACAAATATTTTGTGCAATCTTTTTAGTTTCAAGTGCATTTGAAATATAAATGTCCTCTTCAGAGAGTCTCAGTCTCTGAAAACCTGTAGTTTCTCCTGTAGCTGAGTACATCCTTACTTAACACCTTTTCCTTTAAGTATCTACATGTGTATTTATCTACACTTAAAGTTACATATGAAAGTAACCGCCACGCCTCAAGGAGAAAAAAGTGACGACACATTTGTGCTGCCTTTCCCTCTCTCGCTCTCTCCCTCTTTCCTTCCTACCGCTGCAGTCTCAAGAGGCCAACATCTCAATCACTCTCTCCTCTGCAACTAATTTCAGAGTCACCCTCATTTCATTTCTTTTTTTTTTTTTTTTTCTTTTAAAGAACTGATTCCTTTTCAGCACATTTGTAAATGGCCCAGTGATGTGTTCTACAATCTAGTCAATTACTGTTTCAGCCGGCAAGACTCCAGGGATCCGGAACATACATGGCCTGAAGGTACCTATCTCAATAATTGTTTCAGCTGCCTTACACAGAGAGCGAGGGGGGAAAAAGTTGAGGCAAATGGATTGGTAACGCTGTGTTCCACTTATTGAAATGTCAATTGAAGTCAAGGCTCTCCTTCTCTTACGCTCATTCTCTCGCTCCCCTCGTCTATATTTATGTATGTAGATGGCTGACTGTGGCTGTAGAGCAGCTTCTCTCCCTCCCTCCCTCCCTTTGTCTCTCTATTCATTTGGTTAT
>OMLF01013811.1:17586-30164 GCA_900302615.1 Holocentrus rufus | reverse complement strand
TGTAAAGGAAGCCCCCCAATCCTTTCCTTTCCCCTCCCCTCCTCTCCTTTTCTCCTCTCCACTCCTTTTCTCTCCCCTCCTCTCCCCTCCCTCCCTCCCATCCCCTCCTCTTGCACCAGGCCGACCATCTCCGCACCGGTTCCAGTGAGTTCGGAGGACTGGCGCGCAGTGCTCTCACTCCAGATCTCTTCATTATCTTTGGCCTGCTGTCAAGCACGCACTCATGCTCCTCCAGCCCACATAGAGCCCCTCGCACCTCTCGTACGCTAATTACCAGCAATATCATGTCATCTTCAAGAGAGAGGCAGACACAAATGGTGAAAAGGAAGAGGGCAAGGAGAGAGTACAGCAAGAGGATCGGGGCACTTGGTAAAGGAGAGAAATTGAGGAAAAAGAAAACAGTGGCTGAAACAAGAGGAGTAAATGAAAGGGAATGTCAGAGACAAGATAGTTCATGGAGCAAAAGACAATCGATGCTGTCATCTATTTGCTGTGCCACCCACCACCCTATCTGTATGACTGGGTGTTTGAAGATGCTGCAGCTTTACTGTAGCCCTGATTTAGATTGTACAGGCACGCTGCAGCGCACACACCGTTTCCCAGCTCTCCACTGCTTTCCATGGCACACGAATATCCACATAGAGTGCTCATTATCCTGCATCAGGACAGGGACCCGCTGCCATCCATGAACTCTGAGCATGAATGGGGTCATTCACCAATTAAAGGTGCTGAGAGCAAGACAAAAGACTCCCACCTGTGAGCTTCTGAAGGGAGACAGACGAAAATGAAAAACTCACAAAGGTTATCTATTCATCCTCCATGAAATTAGACATGACTGGTTTCAGTGAGGCATGCAGCAGAGGCACCATTGTGTAAGAGATTCCCTCCAGAGCAGCCAGTGGGAGGTTAAATGTGAGTCCTGTGCTCTGACTGTTACAGTACTTCGAATCCAAGTATTATGGCCGGAAGCTGTCACATCGATCACCTGGAAAGTCATCAATGATTGCTGAAAATACAGGGATTTTTGACAATGCAGTGAAAACCCTTAAGTCTTCTCAGCGGATTACTTCTCAGCAGATTACTATACTAACAAATAATAGACAGGAGTTGAAGTAGCTATCTCTGTGCCATAACAGCACATGTAGGAATCCTGTTTGAAGAAGGGGGTTGAGTGTGGGCATGTCATTATGCTAACACCTCCCATGGCTACCTCGTTGAATTAGACACCACCTGGACTCTCAACATTAAATTTCTGCCATCAGCCCTCTTTATACCCACTCTGCACTCAACTAAGAGCATCTTAACACTGTGATCCTTCTTGTTCTGCGGAACACACAGAGGATATTATTGCTACTTTGAAAATGTTTTTTGAGAAGCGTAAGACCGTGACGTGGGTGACCCACAGTTCACGCTTAGGTGTTACAAAACAGCTCTGTGGGTGGACAGGCAAGGCCAGGCTGCGCTGAGCTCCATCACAGAGCGTTCTTGTGGCATTAAGGGGATTCTACACAGAAAAATCTTTCTCTACCAATCTCTGCCCCCAAGGTGTCCCCAGGGTTGGATAGGCGAGATGCGCTAAATGCTGATAGCCTGCACTGGCCTGAGGCATTTTGTAGGGTTATTGGATTTTAGCATTTCACAAAATTGAATTTCTGATGAAATTTGAGGAAATCGGCATGTTGCATTTAAATATTCAATCGTTATAAATGCACTGTGGATTTTGAGTTGGTTCATTTTGCGTTTCAGATGTCGGCATATAATTGAATAGAGGTGGTAATGCTACAGGGCAATCACTACTGAGCTAGTGGGCTGATCAGCACAGTAGCTCTGAATTCAAGACTGAATCTTAACAGTCTTTGTCTTTGTTCCCTGACTTACTCACATTTTAGCTAAAGTACATAAGTATTGATTGGTTTTACTTACATGTAACATCTGTGAGAGAGTGAGAGGAGAGATGTTGAGAAGGTGGTACTTGATTAGGAAATAGAAGTGAGAGCCATTATGAAATGATGTTGTAGTCAAATGAAATCCTCAGCTTTTATGGGACAAGACAGCATATTTCCCAAAAAAATCTGCCAGTTACTGGTTTTGAAACCCAAAGTGCTAAATATCACAACTTCCTACGGCTGTAACATCTGTATCTGACAGTGTTTCTTGATTGTTGATATAACCACAATAACACTTCCCCCCTGGTGCTGCCTCGGAGAGAATCAAAACAATGAAAAAATGCATGAAAAGGTTGAAAAGCAAGAAAGATTCTTTATTTTATAACCTCTCAGTTATTTGGTTTACATGACAGTTTTGTTCCCAGCACCTCAACAAAGCATCAACAAAATATAAAATATATTCAGAAGATGAATGATTTTTTTTTCTCATATAGTTACGTAGAGAAGGAGGTAAATACAGTAACAAATAAAAGCAAATATACAGAATATCATTATGCAAATGTATGAGCTCAGTTAGGAAAACCAGCTCCTGCTTATAGAAGCAGTCTATAATTCTCCCAGCAGCTATGTTGGGAGATCACAACTCAATTCCAGTGCAACTGAGTAGTTGCTGCTATCAGATTGCCAACAGTGTTGTCAACTTTTGTGGCTGGTTGTTCCAGTATGATCAGAAAAATGGCAGTGAAGAAATCATTTTTAAAATTAAGGAGAATAAAAAACAAAACAGTTTTCAGAAAACTATGGATAGCCTATAGCATAAATACATCAACACACAGCAAACAGTAGGGTCTGCTCAGATCAGTCCATATGTGGTGAGCAAGGTTTTCCAAATATAAAACTTGCTGCGAGCTTTATATTTGGCTTTGTAGCCTCACTTGCTGCAAGTGAGGCTACAAGAAACCATACTCAACTTAAAGGGCCATACCAGTGGTTTTTGAACGTTTGGCCCATTTTGGTACAATTTACCTACATTTTGCATAACATCGATTTTTAAATCAGAATTTTTGGTTCAAACACCACCTTATAATGTTCTGAACACAGAAATTGCCATTCATTAACCACAGGACTGATAATTCACTGTAAACCAAACTTTTCCAGGGACTATTTTCCGGTGGACTCCAATGGCCCAATAAAAGGTCAGAAAAATTACATCAGAGTTCTACAATACAACTGTTTGCTCTGGGAAACGATTAGCAGAAATGTTAAGGATATACATTTTGTAGATATTAGGCTAACTTGGCCTATGTAAAATCACTTGTATGGTCTTTTAAGTGAGAGAAAGATCTGAATGATTGCTAGCTTAGACATCATCTGCCTCCACTGGTTAATGGTGCAAATGAGGCACCATTAACACACAGCTTGATTTACCAGCATTTGCTTGACAGTCGCTATTTTTTCTCAATGTTAATCAGAGAACATTTTCTTATTTTAAAGAATGTGGAAAAACAGATCAAAAAGGGTGTCATAAAATTCTTTATATTGACTCATTGGGTAAATGTATCCATTTGTTAATGAAGGTCCACCAGTGGATCTCCATTAAGATGAGGTGCTGGTCCTGCACTAACTTGTCAGAGGTCTTCCAAGCAGGCAACAGCTGCAAAGGTCCATATGAAAACATTAATCCTGCATTGACTTCATCCACTTCAGTCCATATGAAAGAGTGAGGACGTGTTAAATAAAGACTTTTAACTGAGGCTTAGATTGTGCATGTGTGCTAGTCAGTTGGACACAGTCCACTGGCCACAGAGCAAGAAGGTCCTGGGTTTAAATCTCACTGGTCCCTTCTGTGTGAAGTTTGCATGTTCTCCCCATATTTATATGCATTCACACACTCCAAACACATGCAGGTCAGGTGAAGTGGTTACTGCAAATTGCCCACTAGTGTGTAAGTGTGTGTGAGTGTGTTTGTCTGTGTTACAACCTATACCAATATGCCCTGCCTGTGTATTGTAACATACAGACAGGGCATGCTGGTATAGGTTTCAGCCTCCCTGCCACCCAGATCAGGAACAAGCAGATATGGAAAATGAATGGATGGATAAGCATCAGCATGACATGATCTTGCTGAAGGTTATCCTAAAAATTTATTTAGTTGCCTAGCCTTAAAACATATCTCAACAAAAGTTGCTGTACTCACCTCAACGTAGAAAATCTTTTCATGTGATAAACAGGTTTTGTGCTATTGCCACATAATTCAATTCCTGCTAATGTCACATTATCGATCATTCATGGGCAGATGAAAGTACTGGATAAAAGCATATTGATTGACATTAACATTGACCAATTAGAGCTACCCTGTGGAATAGGGTAGCACTGAGAATAGAAGGTCAGTTGAAAATTAGGGAAATCGAAAATGCTAATGGACCACATTGTACTGACTGCAAGTCATAGACTTTCTACTCTGCATGTCTGATGTTTATTCTTTTGTAACATTTGTCTTATTCTGGTCTTGTTTTCTGTTGCCCCCCTAGACGGCCTGGAAGGGGCTTACCTCTCTCTGTGGTCCTTCACAAGACTTCATCCTTTTTTCCCCCGATTGGCTTGTGGGGTTTTGTGGGAGTTTTTACAGTTTCAAATAGGTTTACATGACATTTGAAACTGTAACAGTGAATAAGGGCTTTAAATAAACTAAGTAAAAAAGCCAGCTTGAATATTTATATTATCTGAGGTGAACATGGTTGGTCATCAGTTCATTTGACAAGGTGTAAGAAATGCCCTGGTAAAAGAAGAAAATACGAGAAAGAAGAACAGAATGCTGAAGTTTTTAATCCACTTGATAGTCTCAAAGTTTGTAAAGATTTGATGCTGCTGGGGTTTTTGTGCTCAACAAAAAGCATCATCACTGTGTGGATGAGACCTGGCCCACCACCCAAAGGACAACTGACCAACAGCTCCTTGATAAAAGTGAAGGCATGCACAAATTGTGTAGACAGAGCTCATTAGTCCGCTGGTGTTGTTGCTGAAAGACTTATAAAAGCCTGCACAACTTTTAGTGCCTTAACAGGAATGGGATGTAGCAGCGGATCACCATACAAGAAACAAGACAAGAAACAAGAAAATGGAGCTGCAGTCGAAAAAGGAAACGCAGACACCAAAAGATGGAGAGAAAAAAAGAAAGAAAATCAGCTGATCTGCTTCTGGTGGTTGCTGAATCACACTAATAGGAGGACAAAGTTATGGAGAAAACCACTTGAGTATACATCAATCTCCCTGTGAGTCAGAACAAGCTGCTGCGCGAGTGTTGTGGTGTACAGTGATTTTCCCTGACAGACAGTAGCCCCCTTTCTAGAAGTTGCGCTCTCTTTGAATGCCACAGATACATTCTTGCATCCCCTCCACTGGTGGAAGGTGTTTTGGTGTACTGTGCACTCTGTGTATTTCCAAGGGGGAAAATGTTGTTAGGCAGTGCTGCAAGGATTCTCCTCAGGCTGTGCGTTTTATTCTATATAGCTTAAGTATAAAGCAACTTGTCATAGTCACACAAGTAATGTTTGCTTAATGAGCTGTCTTGTCCACAGTGCTCTCCGGAGAATCTCCCCTCATCCTCACTCATCCTTTCATGTAGCTTAAATCCAAAGCCATACTTGCCATCCTTCATTTGAGTGTTGAATCACTCTAAATTGGAAGTCAACCAACCGAGAGTTCACAGAATGGAGATGAATGCTCAGGAGAAATGTGATTTAAATCATTTTGGATATGGTCTGTGCGAGCCTGTGAAGCATAGAAAATCTCTCTCTCTTTCTCTTTCTTTTTCTCTCTATTCTACTCTCTCTGTCTCCCCCAAACAGAGTTGTGTGTGTTATGATATTTCACAATAGAAGATGACTGATTTCACTGGTACTCCTGAACTGGAATGAGAATCTGTTTCCTGTAGGGAAAGCATCACATCATAATGACCCCTCCTTATGGGTACTGCTGATTAGCTGAATGTGGGCCACATATATGGCAGCGCTGATGGACTAACTCTGTTTTACGAATTGAAAGAAGTCCCTCTAATGACATCTTCTTTCATGTGTGTGTTTGATGGAATGAATGGCCATTCAATCGTCCTTTGTTATTTCCTCTGTGGCCTGTCGGAGCGTAATGTGCCATCATCTGCCTGTGAATAATCCCTGTTGAAGGATAGGGGCAGGGCTTTTTATGAATTAATTACATTATAAGTGACAATTTGTACTTCAGGAAATTGTATGGATTGATCCAAGATAATGCAGCCGGCCATATTCTCTGACAGAATACTACTCACCTTTATCATATCAAGTCAGTGAGACTTTCCATCATTTCTACTGTGTCCACCAGCTATGTTAAAGTGAATATATTAACTGTAAGGCAGTTATGGTCTTTGATCAGCTTACAGGTCATTGGATAATGAACCAGTCCAGCAGTGAGCTCCATAATGACCAGTGAAATATGTGAATGGTTCAGTAACTGTAAGTTTGTATTTTCAGTAACAATAGAGAAGGTTACATATAGTGAAATGTTAAGGAAGGAGTTCTGTTTGAAAAGTGTTTTTTTCTTCAGCAGTACCATACACAATGCAGACTTCCACAACAATGTCTTCATACTCATCAACGTAAACAGAGATGATGAAGACAGAAACAATAAGAGAGAAAAGAGAGAGTGCATTTTAAAGTCACTTCATGAAGACTCAGAGTGCCATGGATATTATGGTGAAAAATTTAAAATTAAAAAAAGGAAAAGATAGAGAGAGAATAGTTCAAAGAATCAAAGGGATGGGCACTGAAGCATAAAATAAAATAAGAGCTCAGACCTCATTATTAAAGCTGAAGCCCATCACAGGGATTCCAACTCTAAATTTCTTCAACTTTGGATTTGACGCAGGAAACATGCTGAACTGCTGGGTGAGATTATAATAAACAGCAAATAATATCAAATCGGACTATAACTTGTTTGCTCAACAAAGTGTTTTGCATTAATCATAATTCATCTGAGATATGGTTTTAACTTGAATTGAAATATTGTTGTAATATTTAAATGTTGGTTGATCATAACAAATGATAAATAGAAAACTTGGGATGATTTCAAGAAACTACCCTAGGGAAACTTTTATTATTACCAGTTTATGATAATCAGTTGGCATATTTTCCTCTGGTCTTTACTGTGCTCTGGGTAAACACTAAACTGTGCTTCTTTTACTCAAAAACAAGTGATGTATTTTCAGATACATGTGGTCTACAGACCAGAAATTCCACAAAACACTGCGCATCTTATAAAAATGAATAAGAATTAAGTGGGTTATTTTATGATTGTCTTGTAGAGTTTAACCAGAGGTGAAAGTAGGCCCTGAAGTCTGATACTTCATACCACTGCTTTCCCTTGTTCCCAGCACACAATACTGGGAATAGGGGAGAGCAGCTGTCTGCCAATAGTCTGCTGCACCCAGCTTGAGCCCACATACAGCCTTCATGATTGCAAGTAAACACATCTACAAGGTCAACACAATCAGCAGTTAGGCTACTTACAAATTGCTTATCCAGTGTGTCCGTGACCAGTAGACCTGTGGGCTTTAAATCCATGCACGAGAGAATCCTGCAGCCTTTAGGCTTACAGCCGCTCCACTGGCTGCAGCCCTGACAGGATCCTGTGGTGGTCTTTGGACGCATTGGCTGTTGACTCCCCCAAAGGCCTGTTGCCAAAAAACTAAATCCAATTACTCCGAAACCAAACAGGTGTCCCAAATCTTTCACTTGTCTACTTTCACCGCACTGACACAGGCAACATCTCCCAAGTACAAATCAATTTTAAAGTGTAGTTAAATAAAAGGATGCCTAAATTTTCCATTGTAACAGAATAAAAATGGCAAGCTCGACTTCTTTGTTGGTGCTATATTTCTGAGCGATACGGTCACTGCTGCCCCAGGGGATCAAAAGGTAGACTACAACAAATAACTGGCTTTATTGAAGTAAAAAAAAAAGAAAAGAAAAAAAGGCCAGTGTTGCCTTGTGTGGGCTTGTGTGTTTTATATACATATTTCTTCAATGATTGAAACTAGAGAGCATATCATGTGAAGTGGCATCATTTACACACCATCAAGCATATCGCTTGGAAGTATAGCATCAATGATGAATGGTAACTGTATTGATGTAATGTTATGTCAGTGTTGCTGCAGTGAGTATTGTGAATTTCTGGCAAGCAGCCATTTCTTGGGAAAAAATCTCCCAAGTAACTTCACAGACAAATGAGTCATGATGTTTAATGATGTTCTATTTTATTTCAACCCGCGGAGGCCAATTTGAATGAAAAAGACTTACTGGACATGGACAGATACTGGGCAAAGGCTCCCATGGATGGTTGACAACATTTGAATAAGGGGAGATGATGATTCCCGTGAGAATGGTGCTTAGGATTTTCTCCTGTTTAACCCTCTGGGGCTTTTACATCGGCGGTGGTGGTGGGGCGAACAAATGAACTAAAGCTGAAATGACAACACAAACAAAAAAACAAATAAGGTATACATACAAAATGACAGCTAGTGGGAAGGACAGATTCAGAGTGGTTCGCTGGATGATAAACATGGAGAGACAGATGAGCTGATGGGTGCCTTCAAAGAAACAGAAAAAATGCAAATGAACCTGTGGGAAATGAAGCTGCGCTCTGATTGGATACAAAGAGCCTGTGGAAAATTGTGACAGCTTCTGATAGGCTGATGTGGAAGGAGGCAAAGCAGTTGATGAGTCCAAGAAGACGGTGCAGGTTTTTCCCTAATTGAACTCATGTTAGAACTACATTTCAACCAGACAAGCAACAGTTGTAGTGTATCTAGTCCCAGATAGCAAAAACCTTTTGGCCCAAACGGCGTACAGACACTAATTTAATTTCCCTGGAACCAAATACCCTCATTCTGCCCAGGATCATTCTGAATGACTGTCCACAATCGGCCTGATTGCTCTTTAGCAGACACTCCCGACAATTCACCATAACCCTCCCAGGCGCGGCCCAATTATAGAACAAACTGATCTGACCCAAGTGCCTGATCTTTGCTGACACTGCCCACATCGTGCCAGGATCCCCCAACCAGATCAGACTTGCCAACACTCCCAATTTTCCTGGAAGATTTTCATGCCGGTCTCTCGCTGCTCTCCCAGAGTTTTATTCCTCCTGATTTTCTCTCACGCTTTGATCAAATCTCACAATCTGCCCATTTGCTACATTTGTTACAAACAGTGAAACCAAAAACATCTAAGCTTCATACTATATCTGTTGTCGCTGGAAGGCCAATTAAATAAGCTGCACCAAAAATGTGGTCTCCATGGTTACCTTACTGGCGTCTTCACTGAAAACCCTGTTAGGCCGCTTTCAGTGCCCACGATTTTCAAATGCACGAATCGTTCAAAATGAACCACTGCTAAAACTGTGCATATCTACAACACACACTGTGAGACTCTAAATGTATCATCAAAAACTAACAAGCAAAATTAAAGTTGACAGCAGTTTGCTCAGTAAAATTACTGGGTAATGCAGTGAAAATGACACGCGGAAAAAGATACTGAGAAGCCAAACACAAACTGACACATCAGATCTCCCTCCCAAACATGACAGAAACATCACAGAATGCTGCAGGAGACGAACAAGGCACAAAGATTCTTCTTCTGTGTTTTTCCAGAGAGAAGTGAGTTGTGACGCTGATGAGAACAAGTGGCCGAAAGAATTAGACAGGCTGAAGTGAAAATAGCTGTGGTGACTTTATGTCTTTACTGTGTCAGTGTTACTGCATCACAGAAGGCTTGCTGAAGATTTTGTTTCCATGACTGTTTTGTTTTGTGTAACCTATCCTGTAATTATGCTTAATACTGGATTCAAATCTGCCTAATATAGAATGTGAAGTAGTAAGATACTCTGAAGCCTTCTCTGTATTATGTATGAAAATGCGGAGTAAAATGATGTTAAATTTGTCTATCTATCTATCTATCTATCTATCTATCTATCTATCTTCACTTTAAGCAGGAAGTCTCTTGAGATATAGTATCTCTGGTCAACATGGCAATGGTTAAACATTTCACAAACTTCACAATGAATATACAACAAACATTTTGCAAACCATGTGCAACGGGATCAATATAGGATGTAGGTGGTAGTGTATACCTACACATCAGCCTGATATGTGGGTACTGAGATATATAGGAAACTATATTGTACCTATGTCCTATTTAGGAAAAAATATTTCAGTAAAAGTTAAATTCCTACATTCTAAATTTCACTTTAGAAAAGTATAGATGTACTAGCAGTACAATGTACTGAGGTATTAAAAGTAAAAGTACTAATTGTAAAGACTGATTACTTTCAGAGGTAAGATTTAGGTTTAGGATATTTTTATTAGGTGTAGAACAGTGTTATCTGTGAGTAATATTTAGTTTGACATGTGCCTCAGTTAGGGGTGACAGAGCTGTCAATTCTCACGCTTTTGGTGTGAGACTCACACATTAAGGTTCAGCCTCACGCCGCCCAAACAAATGTCACACCAGTTTAAAAAATAGGAAGCATTTTAAATCTAACTTTTAAAATACAGCGAGACTCAGTGTGAGCCAAGTGAGTCGCCTGTTGGAAACACACGGGCTGACACACATCATTTTCATCATTTCCCCACATCATGAGATCACTTTGGTTCATTTTCTCCCTCAGCGCTGCTGTGTTGCTCTCTGTGCGCACGGCTCTTTATGAAAACACAGACCGAACAGCAGCTGGTTACAGGTAGAAACCTCCACTCAGTTTGCCTTTAACCTGGAATATGGGCTGTGGTTACTTCACTTGTAGTGCTGAGCCTGTCACCCATTAGTAAATGAAGAGCAAGGTGTTGTGTTCCCTATTGATCAATATGACCGCAGAGTGTTCTGTACTTCTCTATTTAGAGGACGCAAATGTGAATAAGCACAGTTATGAATAATTATGAAACCAGCAAAATGTGATCACAGGATAAACTGCTGCACTTGATATCAAATGATGGAGCGCTGTACAAGCAATACAATCATGTAAAAAAAGACAGACGATATAAACCATCATAAAGGAAAGTGCCAGTAAGAATTTCAGTTTCACTCTTTGTACCCATTATTCTTGGGAGGCTGTGTTTTAGCCAGATGATAGTGATGCATTTCAAAACAGAGTGTAAGGCACAGCCAAACACAGATATACAAAGTCTATCTTGACAGCTCACAGTGTAAAACTTTGAAAGTTGTGATCTCTTCTACTCTTATTTTTCTCTTTGTGGAGCTAATATTTCTTCCTCTGCTTAAGGCCTCAGTATCTGGGTCATTGTATAACATATGAACACCAAATTCAAGGCTGAAGATTTTTTCCCCCATCGTGCCAGAGCCGGCAGTCTTTGAGATGAGATAGCTGTCATAAAAGAAAGTTTTCACATTTTTATGCAGAGTGGACAGTTCACCTTCATGCAGTATTGCATATGCATTCGTTTTTCAGATAGACCAAGCAGACAAGACTGTGCTGTAGTTTGATAAGAGTTATACATGCATCACACGAGGAAATATACGGAAACAGCTCAGTTGTGAAATGAAGTGCTGCACGCTCTCTTTTCAGATCCAATCTAAAAGAAAAAAGTTGACATTAAAACAACACACGTCATCTATTGATAAGGTAATATCTTAAGCGATATAAAAACAGAAATGTGAATGATAAAACATGTTTTTCAGAAAGCTCCACAAACCTTTTCTATAATCAGATGTTATGGAATTTTATCCATAATCCTTTACAGTAAGCAAAATGTCAGATCCTCACAATTTTGGAAATATTATAACATAGTCTGGGCTTTATGGGGCAAGTGCACATTTGGTAGAAATCATTATTTTTGGCCCAGATGTCTTTCATTCCTGATATAGGCCAGTACATTTAATTAACCCCTAAATAGCATGCATAATGAGTTGCTAATTTGCAAAATTCTTAAAATTGCATACTATATTTCTTGAACAAGTGGGCCAATTTAGGTGATACTTGGCTCATTTCTGATAGTTTTGGAGAGTATTGGATTCATTTCTGAAATATTCAAGGTCATTAAGGATCAAGTGTATATATATATATATATATATATATATATATACAAACAAACAAAAAAACAATGACAATGTATAGAAAACGTAGAGCTAGCTTTGTAAACCTATCAAAGGCTTAGCTAGTTTGGAGAAATGTGTAACATGAATTGAGAAAAACTAACAGTAATTATGGCAGTGGTGTTTGTGTGTATGCCTGAAGAGAGAGAGAGAGAGAGAGAAAGAGAGTGAGAGCTGCTGCTGCTGGTGTCCAGTCAGACGAGCTCTGCCAGAGTCAGATAAGACTCGCATGTAGAAGTCGAGAAGACGAGCGACTGCTGTTAACCAGCAGTCGGTCAGTGAAGGGAGGCAATGCCAGGCGACCTGTCTACGATGTCTCCCTTCCTTCTACCCAATGCATGCTGGGATAAGCTTGAGTCTCCTGTGACTCTGAGAAGTAATAAATGTGTAAAGAGAAAGGATTAAACTTAACGTAAATGCTTATGCGCTCAGTTTGTGTCATAACGTGGAGATCCAGGAATAAAATAGGCACTTGTTTCTCATCAACAGTGGCAGATATCTGGGTCACTGTGTGTCAGCCTACCAGCCAGTTCGCCAGCTGCAGCGCAGGCGGGTG
>OMLF01013811.1:4118-17565 GCA_900302615.1 Holocentrus rufus | reverse complement strand
AGCGACAGCGGGCGAGCCATCCAAGGTTTTTTTTTTGTCAGTCGGTCCATCAGCCACAACAGGCCCTGTCAGCCATTCGGCGAGCCAGCGACAGCGAGCCGTCCAGCGCTGGCTATGAAACAGTGGGGCATGCCAGTCAGAGCTCGGTCGAGCAGGGGGCACAGATGGGGCAGAGGCGGGCGCAGACAGGGCGCCCCAGGTTTTAATAGCGTATTGATTCCTCAGACCTCGTCAAGCGACTCTCCTCCAGTGCTTGTTTTCATTCTAATTTGTTTGGAAATGAGGGATCAGCGGGTGACTCATCCAGACAGACAGCTCTTACCGTCTGGGAGCAGAGTGCAGCCACCCCCTCAGCGACCCCTCCCCCCTTAATTTTTCCATTAATTTCTCAATCCCTCTGGTCATCCCTCCGTCCAGTCGTCCCCTCCTTTTTCCAGCAGGCTGAAGACCCAGTCTGTGCCATTCAATCGGAAAAGTTTGCTCACTTCTTACCACCTCCTTGTTCTCATCCCCCCCTCCATACCTTTCAACATCCCCTCTCTCCCCGTCCAGCCGATCGCCCTCTCCTCCGGCAGGCTCAGACTTATGGAGTCACAATTAATATTAAAGCCTGAACCCTTAATGAATTTCTTCATTTCTGCCCACGAGCTGACGTCACCACACGAGCATCATCACTCCTTCCATTGTTTCATTCACCCTTCTCCCTCCCACGCCTTCAGACTCATGTCAGTAGTATGAAATATTATGCATTCACATACCCCAATTAACGAACTTTCCCCCATTTAAAAATTGAGGGATCTTTTATTCATGAGTAGATGAAGATGCATTTTCAGTGGCGCAGTAATTGGATGAAAGGGTGAGATAGAGCAGTCCATCTACAGTTCTCGCCACATCTGCTTATTTGTCTCAGTCTGTCTCAATTTTGAAAAGGGGGGTATTTTTTCATAATAAGACTTAACACCCTCAATGATTAGCCCCATTGTGCCTGAAAATTGTCCGTTCAGGTTCATATTCCTATTATCTGAATGCTTTTCCAGCCCCTTTAGAGACGGCTCTTTACCTGGCGATAGTGAATCTGCCCAATTATATGATTGGGTTGCTGCAGGCTGCTAGTCTCAGAGGGAGCCTATTGTTTTGATGAAAAATGTAATCACGACACTGTCTCTCACTCTAAGCAGTTGCCTCCTGCAGGTCCCTCTGGAGAAAGTGTGTTGCAGAGGAGAGGAGAAGAAGGGTGAGGAGAGGTGGCTGATTAACTGCCTCTCTGCCCTTGCTGACACTTACATCAACACATAAGAAAACAAAGAGTCATATGGAGGAAGGATACAAAAAAAAAAGATCAAGCACACAACATACCCACATAGGTGTAGGAACACAGAAGCTAGTGAACTCATAAATATAGGCATAAATACACCTACTACAGAAGTAAAAAGCTGCATGCACTTGCAAGTGTACATACGGCATATGGGCAAACATATGCAGGCAAACAGCAAAACACAGACAGACACTCACGGCTCTCTCAGATTCATGACCATGCCGCTCTTGTGACGCCGTTCTCTCTTCAGCTCCCCAAGGCATTTCCTCCTCTTTGATGTCAGGTTTTAACAACCTTATTATGTCTGCTTTATTCCTTCAAGAGTCACACTGGAATTTCTATACAACGCCTCCCTCCTTCCCTCCCCATCTAAATTGACTGTTACTCCCCTCATACAAGAGACTCTTTGAACAGTGGAGAGCTCTTTCTAAGGTAAATCATGCATCTCATCATTGACTTGTTTTTTTTTTTTAGCAGCCCACAGAGCTCTCAGTCACTCGAGGCTCGGTTTTCCCAGTTCTGAGACGGGTTAGGAATGGCCACAAGTCATTGTTTTTCATGCTACCTGGCTTCTGAGTGAGGGCATAAATGCTAATGGGAAATAAAAATCCATCTGAAATGGAGGCACTTCAGAAAGAAAAAAATGGGTACGCCCTCTTGTGTGCCTGCTTTATGTGTTTAAGTCCTATGCTTAATTTGCTCATTTGGTCTCTGTTCCAGGTTTCCTGAGTGGGGAGACACATCCATTAAAGTTATTCATGTCAATCTTTAAGATTTGCAGCTTAAGCATGATGATTCAAGTCTGGTTGATCCTTACTCATTTATCCAAACATACACTGCATTCAAATTCATTTAGAGGCAGCATAATACATTTACAGAGATCTTTATAAGTTGTAGTAACACTGTACAGCAATAATTTTTTGACTATATACTGAAAATGATAATTTCATTACTTGTGCATTTATAATGTGTATTTATATGTATTCCTGCACACTGCTTCTTTATTATTTTCTTTATCCCTGGCTGAACTACAGTTTTGTCCTGAGATAATGATACCCTGATAGTGAGAATCTGTCCACATACCTTTGGTCACCCTTAAATGAGGAAACCTGTACATGGAGCCCCATTAAGACTGAAACACCGTTCACTGACCTTGGTAATACTGAGTATAAGATTAAAAGAGGTATATAAGCTATGTACAGAGCATTTATACCACAATATTTCCGCTATATGCGGGCTGTTAAACTGCTGTAAAGCGTTTAGCTCCTTTGGATTAATCCCACAAAGGCTGGGCTATATACACAACACAATTAACTGTGCGATGACTTATGAATAACAGCCAAATAACATAAACGAATAAACCAGCGGTAATGTGATTTTAATAATTCCCTGCTCCCTGAATACCACTGAATACTGAAACTCTACTCTGGACTCTCCACTCATATGTTCAGTACATGCCAAACCAATGCATGCCACACTTTAGCTAAAACACTGCTAAATAAACCATTTCCTGAAGAGCACCTTTGTGCAACTGGCCTGCACCCTCACACTGAAGACCTGCCTCTGGCTTTTTTCATTGGTCAGAAGAAATCCTACCTACTCACTGGCTACACCGACTCAGTGTGCTCACTGCACAAAGAGTGTGGGAATTTGAAAAGGACGTTTCCACATCCTTTTTGCTGCTGTTTTTAGAAGTTGCCAATCAACTCCTCCCTAACAGAAATGGCTACAGGCATGTGATTATACATTTTTTCTCCTGACATTTAAAACAACTCGGGTGAGTAAATGATACAAAATATATTCGTCCGGGAGGAGAAACAGGTTCCCATTTTTTGGTAACCTGTTTTTTGATTACCCTAATTGTGTCTAGTTAATGTTTTTCCTTGTTGCAAGGTCAGCTAATGGCCTATGGGGTTTCAGGCGAAAAACACTTATTTTCATAACCTCTGAAGCACACAACATGCAAAGACAAATGAACCCACATTTTCATATACATTTCACACCAGGAATCAAATAAAAAGGTTACTGAAATGGTACAACCCCTCTTTAATAGTGAAAATTTGGCAATAACACATTTTAGCCTTAAAACAATATAAATTCTGTTGTTTTGCAGTAGTTTCATGCAATAGACAAATGAACCCAATTTGTTTTCTTATATGAACTGAAAGATTTTTAAATGGATCAAAAACCATGTTCATCTCATCATCAGTCTCCACCTCGTTAATTTTTTTCATCTATCTTGTCTTGTTCTATATATGAACAGATATGATTTTTTATTTATTTCCTTTTGTAATTTTTAAGAAAGTTTTTGTACTACCACCCCAGGTTTCCCTAAATTAGTTGTTGCAGTCAAATATGTGTTTACTAGTCCGACAGGAGAAATAGGTTCCCATTTTTTGTAACCAGTTTTTTGATTACCTTAATTGTGTGTAGTTAATGTTTTTTCCTTGTTGCAAGGTCAACTAATGGCCCATGGGGTTTGAGGCAAAAAACGCTTATTTTCATAACCTCTGAAGCACACGACATACAAAGACAAATGAACCTGCTGAACACATTTCAAATGTAGTCACCATGCAACACAGCATAGCAAAAAGATTTTACAGCTGATATGTATTATCTATTTTTTTTACTACTGAAAATATTGATAAAATATTGATGTTGTGAAATTATTTCACAACATCAATATTTCAGTAACATTGCACATTCATTTGTATTGTTAGGAGTATATTTTCACAGGGTTGCCAAGTTTTGTCATTTGGCTGGATGAGATTTTTATGTCCTGGGCTGTAACATTTGTGCTTACATGTCTTCGGCATCATTATTTATTTAGCCAAAGCACTCTAAAACAGATAATTACTGGCCAACACTGTCTGTCATCTGAAATATGTAAACAATGCCTTCTCCCGTTTCAGCCCTATTTTGTATAACTCTAATGTACAATCATTTAAATATCTTGCTTTATATTTAATAATTAATATGTTTTATTTAACATTGTTTTACTTTGCATTGTAAACATCTTTAAGCAAGTTACAAAAGAACTATACTGTTTTTGGATAAAGTATTCATTTTATACAGCAGTCACACATTAAAGACATACTTTGAACTTTTCTGTAAAATTTAAATCCTCCTACAAGAGCCGAAGTAGCCTTTCTTGAGCATTACAGGTCACCTAGATTGCACTTTGCAGAGCTAAAATGTAAAAAAAAAGTAAAATGTGGTTATTGTTTCCAGAGCTAGAGTCTATGAATGTTCCCAGAAACCAGAGGAGCGGGCCTGTGACTGGAAAGACACTGATTTCAAATCCTGAAACCCAACTGAACTTTAACCGTCCTTCAGCAGCCACCGGAGGCACTTAGCTACTTGAGCAGAGCTGCTCAGTGGTCAACAGCAGAAGACTGTGGGTGTTATGGCAACACCCTGGTGTGAATGTGTCTCACTGTATGAATGAGAAGCAGGGCACTGCTGGAAAAGAGCACCCATGTTCCCTAAATCATATAGCCTTGTACTCAACACATACACCACCAAACATAAACCACTGCTCCATAATACTTGGAGGCAGTATGCAGCATATGGCTCTGATAAACAACACGTGAGCAGAGGTTGGAGTTGTTATTTTCAGACAGGCCTTATTTTTTTCCATTATGGCGATTGATTGAATATAACATTTTATCACTTACTTAATTGTAGAGTTTGATGTGGCTCCGGTTCATAGGAGCAGTGCTGTCCATTACATACCCAGAAGACCAAGGCAATCTTCTAAAGTCAAACCCCAGAAAATGATTATAGCCCATCCTTTCAATGCAGTAACACTGATACAGCAGTGGGACCTGCACACATCCAATTTCTGCCTCTTCACGGCCTGAAACTGGCATATATTGCTGTGTAAGGTGTGTATTTGACTGACATGGGACTGGTTACTTGGCAAGAAGACCATTCAAGCTCAAATGCTGTGCTCATGTGTCGTGCATTTCCTGTAGATATGATCTGCAAACTCAAAAACAACAACAAAAAAAACAATAACTTCATATCAATCTCCTAGTAATTACAAGAGAAATATGTGGATTTTTTTTCCAGGCTCCAATATCTTCCACTGGGAGAATTTCAGAAGTCTGTCAGCACAAGCAGAAGACATAGCAAGGAATAATTTCAAGTGTCAGGTTTTGTGAAAAAAACATGACCAGACATTTCACATTTCATTAGTGAATGCTGGTAAATACTGAATCACTATTGCTGTGTGCATTTGTGTGAACCGTGTCACGCTGCGGCTCGTGACTGCACTTGTACTGGAGATTATCCACTGTAGATACAGCATCATTTAACAGTTTTACAGCCTGCTCTGGTTCCATCGAGGTTCATGGGTTTCAGCAGGATGCCTCAGCTAACAAGGAGACAAGCTTCTGCTCCTGTTGATTCCCCAAAACAGATTCCACTGTCTGGTGGTCTCTCTCTCACACACACAGGAGGTTTACACATCAGAGTTATTACTCTCTCTCTCTCTCTCTCTCTCTCTCACACACACACACACACACACACACACACACACACACACATTAAAACACTAAAATATAGGCCATAAGGCACATATACACCAGGTATAATGTTCCATACCATCAGGACTGGCTTACCTAAATCTTAATTTAATTACGTTTTCTAGATTAATTTAATGTTACATGACAAAACGGAATGTACAATATATTATTGGTGCCAGAAAATTCAGAAAATTCCATAAAAGGAATTAACTACATTGACCAAATTTACTTTCAATTTCTACAGGCCCCAAACACACACAATCCTGAAAAAACAGCCAAATAAGCACAAATTTAAATTTTCAAATATTAGTCTGAGGAATTATTACTTTCAACAGTAATGTGATGGAGAAAAATGAGTATGATAAGTATGGAAAATAGAGAATAAATGCAACAATTGCAACACAATTTCCTGTGGACATTATAATGATGCATACAGTATGAAGAAAAGGTTTTCTATTTACTGCAAAACAACTTTTGAGTTGAGTCACAGATTCATTGACCTGTGTGGGACATAATTGGTGGCTACCAGAACGACTCTACCAGGGGTCTGTAATTAATCATTACTTACAGAAACAGGCCCAATCCATATTGGCAGCATTTGGCCAAGTGTACAGCAGTGAACGATTGTCTACATGCCTTAAAAAAATATTTTGCTCTTTCATTGTTAACTTATTGAGGCCTGTAATTAAAACTCACTAAATTAGACTTTTTCTCTTTTGCTGTATTATTGTGAGCAATCAAGGTAAAAATTGGTAAAACCACTTCAGACGATAGCAAAAGGGAAGAGTAGAACAGCTGTGTTGCTTAATTGTGCATACTTTTTGTAATTAACCGTATTCCTCCACTCGAAACGAACTGAAGTTCTATTATAAATTCTATTATGATCAATTAAACGCAGGATTTCACTGAAGGCGTCTTTGTTCCACAGCTACTGTATGTCATTTTGAGGAGACAAGCATGGGCACTCAGATCTAAAAATTTCTTATCGTTGAAAGTTTCATCTTAGGAGTGGGATATAAAAAGATTTCCATGTCCTCAAATGTACTCTGGAACACAGCGAGGACCATTACCAAGAAGTGGAGGAAATATGACAGCAGCAGAGCCTCGCATGGACTGGGCAGTCCCTCCAAAATGGATGATCTCAGATTATGTAAGCATATGAAACCAATGCACCAGTGTGTTTCTGTCTAAATACTTATAGACCTCATTGTATTTGAAACTTTTAAACAGGTTTAGTTGACAGTAGTGTCATTACTCGAGTAAAAATGAACAAACACAGATAAAAGCAGCTATTTCTCCTGTGATAGGTGCTGGAAAAGGCAAGTGGAGGAGGTTTCCCCAGCAGAGGTGGCTTCCTCTGATCAGCGATGATTTGCGGAGAAGGTATTGAACAACGAGTGACTGATCCCGCTCCTTGCTGTGTGATTCATCTGTACACTGTGAGTGGCTGAGCGGGCGGACGGCTGAAACCACCAATCAATCTCCGTGAGCCTTTTCTCTGGATATCACAGCAGCCCATTAGAGAGAGGGAGCAGGCATCCATCCAGACAGTGTGTCAATAGCCGTGACAGAGCAGCCACAGACTGTACCATTTTTAGGTCGATAATGCTTTAGATCTGCATGGACTCCCTGTGATCAACAGCCCCACATTCCACCCTTAATGAGCCAGTGTGTGTGTGTGGTGTTGTCTGTCTGCTTCACTGTGAATGCATGATATTTGTCTCTGTTTGTCTGTGTGTAAGTGTGTATGTGTGTGCCCTTATGCCTGTGTGTGTGCTCCTTTGTGCCAAGTGTGTAGGTTTTCCAGCACAGGGGCCAAATGACTTAACTGTTTTCTGTCTATTGGGCGGACACATCCTCTTCAAACTGACCATTAAAACCTCTGTTAATCTTAATTCCCGTCCACATTATGCACTCTTTATAGTGCCTGGAATATTTATTACTTGCATTGCTTGCACAAAATATTGATTTTCTGGGGAAGAGACTCCATGATACTCTTTCTGCAGCAATCTTCTGAAATTTTAAGTAATGATCTGTAGCATTTTATGTATATAAGTGTAATTGTTTCTGTAGTTTTTTTCCCCTATAGCACAGCAGCAATTAAGCCTACAACCAGTAATTAATCATTAAAGGCCAATCCATATTTGCAGAATTTGGCAAAATGTACTAAACTACACATCCTTTAAAAACATTCTTTTTTTTTTGCTAATTGTTATTGCCTTGAGGCCTACAATAAAAACCTGCTAAATCAGATTTGTCATTTTTGTATAGTTTTTTTTTATAGCACAGAAGTGATTAAGCCTATCGCCAGTTCATGAAAGCTTTTAGATTTGCTCCTCTGAATATTTGATGTCTGGTAGGTCTTTGTGAGGCAAAATTCTCTGCTGCACCAGGAAGTGATGCAGTTTTTACATTTCCAGCAGCAGCAACAGCAGTTTGTTTGGAATACAGAACAGAACATAGTTGGTGTGAGGAGTGATAGCCAACATGATTAAGCACCATCTACAGAAACTCTAACTTACAGTAACTGAAATTAAAAAAAAACAAGGAAAAAGACATCACAGTGCTGGACACACTGCTTGACTGACAGCTGATCTTGACAAGTGTAGTGCAGAAACACGACAGCAATGGGTGCCATGCAACAAAGATGGAGACAAAATCAAATACAGCGAATGTCATGGATTACCACTTTAATGATGAGAATCTTAGGCTTATCTGTTGAGCATCAGTCATGCCAGTGTGAACTCGACACCCCTCGCCACACTGAATTTTATCCTCTTTCTGTAGCTCTGAAAGCCGGAGGGATAATCTTTACCTTTAAACATTAATGCCCAATGAATATGAGTTCACGGTGGCTTTTTTTCTGAGACTTTACGAATAAATGATAGGAATCAAGGTGCCATTATTCTCATTCAGACTCTCTATTGTGTATCAGGGGTCTGACCCCTTAGACTGACCTGGATCTATCCTCAGTCCACAATTTTAATAGCATGTGGAATAGTCTAGGACTATCAGTACTGATTGTGCAGCATGACCAGTTTTACATCTTGCATGACAGGAATCCAATTATACCCAAAGGGCCCTTTTGCTGAATATTAGCATTGACAGGTTTGACCTCCTAAAACCTTGTTGGTGATTTTGTTATCCAGTGGTACTTGCATGTATTATATATTTACCTATGTATCTCCTCAGGCTGGTGTGACAGAGGACACCCTGCCTCATTCATTCAGTAACTGCCCACACGGATTTCAGAAGAAAGAAGAATACTCTTTCCAACTTTCTTTCAGAACTCCAGGATAAATTCTTATCAAAGCCTCTCTCTTGAGCATCCAAGTTGGCTTTGTGACTCATGATTATTAATTAATGACGCAGTCAAAGTCCTCTTTTGATCCTATACCAGCAGTCCCACTGTGAGACGGTTCCAGATTAGGAAGACTTTAACACAACCACTGCAATGTTGGATGTGGTATTTTGTTGTCTTGTTTTCCCAGCAATGCTATAGGCATTTTAGTGCATCACCAAATGTATTTAGCATCGATAAATCACTACCACTTCAGTGGTAAGACATGAGCATAATTAACCAAGGATATGAACACTGATAAGGCTGCCAGCGTCTACGGCTCAAAGAGAGATTGCTTTACAGCACAGAACAAGAAGTGAGTATTGTTTTTCCAGCAAAAATGGAGATAAAGCTTTAAGAGTTTAAAGCAATGGCAGATGGTGGAAGAAGACAGAAGCCTGTGGAGAAACTGCTTCCAACATGTTTATCCTCTTCAGTAAAGCCAAGACACAACTTTCCTGTAAGTGACAAGAAGCAACTAGGTTTATAAGAAAGATGGTCTTAATTTTGATAAACTCTAGCAGTAGTAACTGAAATGCTATTCACAGTACCTTTAAAACCTCTGAGAAGCTCTAGTGTTTAATTACAACTCTATTTTGATATACAGTCGTTGAGAACTTACCTTGAAGTAAGGAATAGAGTGAACTTCATTTAGAGTAAATTACTGTCAATCTTATTGTAGCTTCAATTTTCTGATTATGATGAAGTCAATTAGTTCGGCTTGCGTGATTGTGCTTGTTATTATTTTACAACTGATTGGAACACAACTCAACACTCAGCACAACTGATTGACATACAAAATTACATATTAAACATTTGCACTGAGCTTTCATTAGAAGTTTTATATTCTTAATAAGTATTGTCATGGTCAGTAAAGTTAATGTTGAAAATTGAAGACAAGCCTGGTTTCCTGAAAAGGTATGAAATGAGACTGATGTCACATATCAAATAGTAACATTATGACATAGGCAATGCAATGTAAGGCAAGGCCCATCAGTCATATCCAGGGTTTCTGTTAGATATTTTTTATGGCTGGTACATTTCAGGATTCTGAGGAAGTAGAGCATTTACTAAACTCATTTTAAATAGGCTAGAATAAATTTAAGTACTAATAAACAATACAAACCAAATGCAATGATCCAGCAAACGCATTTTATTAATAGATGAGTCAACCGAAAGGAAACTTTTTATCTATTATTTCCAACTCCGGCAATAATAAATTCAGCTCTGTGTGTTGTGTGTTCACATACTTTTTTAGTTAGAAATAACAAAACCAAGTGGTACAGAGCTTTGCACTGTGCCTTGGCTTTATACTTTGTGTTGCAATGGCAGAATAAAGATGAAAACATTTGCATCACTGTCTGAAGGCAACCAAGACCACAGGCTGACGCAGAGCTGCATTATCTTGCTCACTGTATGTTATATGGACATATAAACCCCAATTTGGCTACAGTCAAGTATGAAATAATAAAGTATTATGAAGCTGATAATTATAGTATGTTATATACAGGACAACCCTAATCATTGCTAGACTGATTAACACCTTCTAAATGGAGCTACTGAAGTTAATATCTGTCTATAGCTGATGATATTCTGTAACTTTAAAAAAAGAAAAAGAAAAAAAAAGACAAAAAAACAGTTGGGCTTATGGATGTGTGAATATGTGTTCTTCTTCTTCTTCTATTCTAATTACCTGGGTTCACCTCCCAACTTGCTTAAAGGTTTTCTACTATGAGTCAATTTAACTATGATCAAAGCCTCAGAGTAACCTTAACCAAGTTGCTGCAATTGTCGAACCTCAACATTGTTAGCTCAATAAAAGTTTTAGTTGCCTAAACATAACTCTAACCTGATCTGAAGTTGTTTGACTATATTTAAGAAAAAGCTGAAAATGGGCTGTTCAAATCATGATGTTGGCAGAAAATCCAATTTGTGGCGGAGGAACATTATGTTTGTATAATTTGTGCCCACAACACATAATAAGCGTTTCAAAGTTGCTGCTCATTTCACAGTATTTTTGGAGGATGTGCTCCTGATAGCTCTGGTGTCAGAAAATAAAGTATTTTGTTAAAGAGGGCAAAGGAGGGGGCAGGCAGAGAAATTGCAGAGACAGAGATAAATAAAAGAAGAGGTAAGAGAGATAGACACAGAAAGAAAAACTGGGGGGAAGCTATATGCATTCATGTGAGCTTGAGATGAGGAGGGGGAGGCATGCAATTGAGAGGAAGAAAAAGACGGTCATAATAGCTTTCATTCTCCTCGTCTTCACTGCTTCCCTGTCAGGTCCACGGGGGAAGATGAGCCTTTGGTGCAGAATACACCTTATCAACAGTGACAGATTGTCATTAACACCGCACCCTTTCAGATGCCGTCTCTTTGTCGTGGTTAGAGCCTACTGCCTCCACCAGACAGGAGCAAATAGATTCCTGTGTCTGGAAAAAAAAAGAAAATCAGATTCATGACCGGCTTGTGGAGAAAAGCCTTTCCTAGAGGCTACGACAGAGTGTGCTCTCCAAGGAAATATTAACCATCCATCACCATCTCTGCAACTGTTTGAAGCCTAATTAATGTTGACCTTATGAGTTAATGCGAGACGCTGCTCTCCTGCACTACTAAATTGGGAAGGGGTGTGTGTGTGTGTGTGTGTGTGTGTGTTTTGAGTCCTGAGAGCCCTCAATGAAATAGTGATGAGCTCCTTCCACCGATGCATCTGTCCCTAGAGGCTCTGAGACATATGTGGGAATCCAATCATTACCGCAAGTGATATTGGTGTGACATTTCACCAAAAAGCAATTGTCACCATCTGCTTCACCGAGCAAGTGTCTCCTCCTCCTTTGGTTCCCATAGGTGCGGGAGAGAGCATGATGGCCCCCAGCACACACAGCACTGCGTGGGGGTCCCCCAAAGGTAGGCTGCTCAAAGGAGCACAAAGGTCCTGTTGTTGTGTCTTCACTTCAATGCACTCCCCCTAAGCCTCACCGCAGCCTGGGGTATGAGTGTCCACTCGGTGCATCGCTGCACACACAGATGTGACCGGAATTCAGATATGCTGTTACGGGAGACTCCTCATTGAAAACCAGAACACACATTCAGATGCACGTGCACACACACACACACACACACATACGTACATACACGACTCGCGGAGCACCAGCCTCTGTGGGGCACATTGGAGTCTTGCATAGGTGTTTTTGTCCAATTGGACTTGACATGCAGCCTAGACTAATAGATTAGAACTGTCTGGGGTGAGCAAATTTCTCTCCCTCTTTCCTTCCATCGCTCTCCTCCTCTGTTTCTTCCTCACCAGCGATTCTATTTGATGTGACAGACCCTGTGAGCTGGGATTCTAAACTTAAAAGTGACTGTCTCTTCGCTGGCAAGGAAACTATGGCAGTAAAATGTGCTTGTAGCTGCCATGATCCCACAGCGCATTTACCCTGACACAGTAATTAATCAAGATCTGTGATATAGGCTTATCTTGACGTTAAACAGACATTAATGTCCATGAACAAGCACATAAAGCATCCTTAACAACTCCAACTTTTAAATTCTTACAGCCCCGACAAAAAGTATAATAAGCTCAATAAAAGTTCACAGCTTTCTTCCACACTCACATTAGGAGGTACTTGGCCGCAGGAGGCTGTAATGATCCTTGATGGGAAAATATCCATCTGTATTTTTCTGTTGTTTTCTCAGATCCAAGCCCCTGTCGCCTCAAGTGGGGTAATGATGAACAAAAGGCAGTATCTCTCAACTGGCCCCTCTTCCATCTGCTGAATCACCCAGATTGAACCCAATTACAAGTAAGTGTACACCACATCTACGCTCACAGAAAGCTAAAGAGAGACTAACATCGATAAATGGCTGCAGGCACCCTTGGTGAGTTGAAACAGAATAATTCACTTGAGTCACAGTATTGTGGTGAGGATGTGGAACATGGACTTTGTTGCTCTGTTGAGATGGACAGCTGACAATCATGACTGACTGCACTTGCTTATGGATGCTGTCAGTGACTCTGGGGAACAGGTAAAGGACAGAGCCAGATGCCTGGTTCGTGCTGGTGGTGGTGCTTGGTGTCCGCCCAGCACCAAGCTTCAGTCACTGCCCTCATATGGGGGAGTGGGTGCTGTTTAAGGTTTGTTTATGGCTACTAACAGTGCTGAACCGATGATTCCAATCCATCCATTGACTTACATGAAGGATCCTATGTATTTATTTTCTATGTATAGCAGGAGATCCAGCCATGCAGGGCATGATGGATTC
>OMLF01013809.1:3150-14700 GCA_900302615.1 Holocentrus rufus | reverse complement strand
TGTATACAGTTTTTAATTTCTCAAGTAGTTAATAAGAAAATGCACAGTTATGAACCAGTGCCAAGAATCTTTGCATTTTAACTATTAAATAGAAATCGATAATGATTCGGAGAATTGATACAGTATCCTAAAAAATATCCTAAAAAATAATATCGCAATACTCAAGTGTATTGATATTTTCTCACACCCCTAATATACAGATTTTAGACAGATGATAAATAATAGGTCATTTTGATTGGGGAAAAACACTAGGGCTGGGTATTGGCAAGGACCTTGCAATACAACACATATCACAATACATGGTATCACAATATGATTTGTATCACGATACATGACAATTATGTATATTGACTTATAATGTATAATTAGAGTTTAAAATACAACCTACTGCATGACACCTAGGTAGACAAGTACAACATAAAAGACAAATCAGATGACAGACTCAAAACAGTTAAGTAGGGATGCACAATGTGATTTTTTTTTCAGCTGATACCAATAACTGATAATTACCTGCTTCGTGTGGCTGATACTGATATAACCGATAATTTAACATTTGTGTGTTTTAAAACAAGTATGCACACCTGAGGGTAAGAAAGGCTAATATTTAGTGAGCACAGATGGATGTTTTAATATTGCATAGCTCTGACCTAACCAAATCTAACTGAAATCACTACTGTTAACGCAACAAGAACTGAACAGTTCTGACTCTTCAAATGTTCATTTATTTTTTCTAATGAAGTACATCAAAAAACTTCACATACATACTTTGGCTTTTATAGAACATTTTGCCTAAGAATTCAAATTAAATCCTATGACATAATTTGTCAAATAAGACATGTCAATGTATTAAACACAAGCAAACAAAAAGTTAAGTGCACCCCTCAGTGCAAACTTCAAAGGCTTTCATGGAACTGAAAGCCTATGGCAGAAATTATAGCCGATAATTATTAGATATAATTTCATTATTGGAATAATACATAATAATATAAAACTCCCATTACCTGCCAATAATTTATCAGGCCTGATGTATATTGTGCATCCCTGCAATTTAGTTCAAAGTTCCCATTTATCAAAATAGAATTAGCACAATTGATACAGTGCACTAAAATGGAGAGATCATAATGTAACATGAAAATAAATTACACCTATCAATACAAAGGGCTAGAGAACTGATACAGTATTGCGATATAGAGCATCGTGATAATCAGCTGTATTGATTTTCTTGCACGGCTGTAGAAAAAACAAATAAAAACCCTGCGACATGTTCTTTTTGTTTCTGGCATATTGACCCATGCCACACACTCTGTCATAGCCCACACACCGACCCACAGACCAGCCAGGTCATTAACAGGATACAATTGTCACTTCACTACATTAGTCAAGAGACTGAGAGGCATGATTCCTTCGGGTCATTATTAGCCCATTAGATAATTAGCTTGCTCCAGCAGATATCAGTGAGCGGCATGACTTGCCCGCTGCCGACATCAGCCCCTCATGTAAACACAAGGATGACAGGACAAAATCGCCGCACAGCTGGGAGTTCTCTTAATGGAGAATCATTATGGTAGTGTATGTTCCTGTTGCCTGCGCTCCCAAGCTATTCCGAACGCCCTCCACCTATATCTGCATGACTTGGTTAACCCAAAAAAACAACACAAACACCATTATCGCCCCAAGTATATTCTCACATACTCTTGACACCACGCGCATAAGCACATTCACATGGTGATGCAGGCATGTTAATGCACACACGTGCATGAACAGACATGCATACCTTACACTCGTACTTTAAGTCCCACGAGACTTGTGTGAGTGCGTGGAGGTAGTTAGGTTGCTGAAAGGGGTAAACTTGCTGGACCAGAAGACTGCTGGGTCAATAACCTAAAGGGGACACCGCTGTGAAATGTATGTATTCAGCTGTGTAAAGGAGCAATAGGTAAAACAACTCCCCTTGGGTAAGACATGGATTTGAAACAACAAAGGCAGAAAATAAACACTTTCCATACTGTAGGCGAGCCTTTGCTGGTGTGGCTGCGTGCCTTTGAAATGTAGTTCAACTTGCTTTTTAGCCCCGATACTAATACTACATGTGAGCAAACAGCTGGGCGGCATGAAAATTCATAAGTCACAAAAAGGCGGAACAGAACGTAAATGAATAAATACATGAAGAGGGTCAGGCGTGTTGAACTGCTCTCAGAGTGCTCTGTGCAGGTGCTCGGGCTTTCACTCCCCTTTTCTCTACTGTATTGTTCTAGCACTGGCATGTGAGCGCCAAGCAAAGCAAGGTCAGTTTCCATTATGCTCAGCAGCGTAATCCCCAGCTTGTGTAATTCCCTTTTAAAAAGCCTCCTTCTGGTGTTTCCCTGGAGTTGACAAACCTGCATTCCACTGCGGGCTGGCCGCTCCCCCACTCTCCCCCACCCCCAACCTCATCTCGCCGCCAACTTTCCTCGCCTCTTTATCTGCACGGTCCCCCAATCACCTAAAATCCTGCCTGTGTTGTTATCTTACAACTTTCCACGCTCTCACTCTAACACAAACCCTGGACACCAAACACTGGACTCTCAGCACCAGTAGGACGATGCCATTCCAGCTTTGGGCCGGAGTGACTCACGGTCCCCCCTCGCCCACACCGCTCACCACGCCAAACGGCATGCAACATGTGCGCCCCCCTTCCCATGAGCAGATTAGTGAGATGCCATATCTAAAACCACTATAATCAAATCCTAACGGATTACTACATAGTACAAACCAAGCCATACTAAAACCTTTGCTTTGTTGTTTGGCTCTACTTTGCTGCGCTGCCCAGTTCCACTAGAGGTTAAGAATGGCAATTACGCTGCTCAAGTGGGAGTTTTCAATATATGATATTAGCAGGGTTCTTATTAGAAGCAAATTATTCCTCCTACAGAACATTAGCCACAGCACTCTGCCTCCACCAAAATTTCATATGCTTCGGAGTTGGCGTCAGTTGGGCCCACACAAGAAAAAAGAGAGAAAAAACAAGTAGGAATACATAAGAGTATAATTTAATATTCTGTGTGTCCGGCTAAACCCCAAGTCATCTGTGCAAAGTCAGATCACATCCCTCTGAAAATGGAGTTTTGAAATCAAGCCATCATTCCCTTTGTTCCAGAGTTATTGAGACTTGTCGGATTTTGGAGAAAAGACTGTAGGTGCATTTGTTCCATTGATTGTTGGACTGCTAGAGGGGAAACAAATCTCTTAACACTTATTTTAATTAGCTAAGGGTAGGCGTAGAACAGCTCATGTTCTGCATGTGACGGGGAAAGGAAACAAGTGTTTGCTATCAGCGTCCTGCAGCATGATTTACTCCTTTTACAGATTACAAGCATGTACTCTAATGAACCAGTAAGGCAAATAAGGGTTTTGGACAGCATATTGTGTCCTGCAGGAGCTATTGCTGAATGACCAATAAAATCGGTGGTTATGATGAATGGCCGTCTTGGCAGCGAGAGTCTCAGGACAAGCAAAAACAACATTAGCACCTCATGAACCCAGAAAAGGGCTCCCTCACTGCACAGAAATAATGAGGAAAAGGGAGAAACCAAAGCCGGCTGAGTATAATCTATGCATCCCACAAACAGCGGCCTAATTAAGCGGATCTTTAGATGTGGTACACACTCAGCATAAAACGAAAAGCCTCTGATAATAATTCTCATCCATCTAGTCTTGTCCCATCCTCGGGCCCTGCTTCTTCCCAGGGGGTCCAGGCCTGTGCCACTGCAGGGGGAATTCAGGACGGTCATTTCTGGACACACAGCTACACATGGGCGTAGGTCCTTGAGGAAAACGTGCACATGCTTATCTTTTTTTGAAGAGTGGTGTTGCAAGCAGTCTGAAATCTGTGTTAACTCGTCTAAAAGATGAAGTTCTGCATCCACAAAGTCACGTCCGAAATGATGTACCGTGCCCACACTTCAATCTGAGCTAAGTATGCATGCAAACTACGTGCTTCCATCATTCATCAACTCAAGTATGCATATATTCACAGATACTACATGACAATCTGAGGTTCCACGTACAGTGAGCTACATGGTCCTTAAGGTACCGTAAGTCCAATCCTTTCCTTTATATCGGAACTACCAGGGAAACTTAATCGATGTGGAGAATTAACAAGCTTATCGGTCAAGAAAAGTTCCTTTTCACAACTGAGTCACATTTTTGCTGCGTCGCTGTCTCACCACCGATGGGATTTCATTTCACGGACAATAGTTCCGCCTGACGCAATGAACAATATGTTGATTACAGCCATTGAAAGCCTCCTGAGTTCTAAACAACTTTCTTTGGAAGACTAGAGGGACAAACATCTTTAGAAGTGATTCTTGCTGAATGACTGCGTCCATTGTTGGGGCTGTTAGTAAGCTCTGAAGTCACTGACTTGTCTCTGAATCTATATTAGAAATGCTGACTTGTAACAATGTGGCATTATGGGAGACAATGCCAAAGAAGCGAAAAATACATGACTGATGACATACGGAACTTTGGAAGTGCACCACACAGCTTCTTGTACTGTTCACAGTCGGCCAGAAAGGAGAGATCCATCCACCAAATTGCTTACAACGTGAACAACCGGTAACACCTATGCATTGGTTGAGTCTACAGCAGGGCCAATTATGAGCCCAAATGCAAAGAACACAAAGGGACATCATCAGTTAGCCCTGTCAAAGCAGAACGGCAGTGGGACAGTGGAGGGGGGGGGACTACAGCAGAGGACAAATGAGTGCCGTGCAGCGCAGTGCAGTTTGATGCCTTCAGTGAGGAAGACATTTGAAAGGAAAAAAGGTAATCCCTGAGGATTAGAAGTAAGACTTCCAGCACATAATCTTGTCAACTGGCACTCATTTCAATAGGACCCCACTGTGACTCGGAAAAAAGTTAACCTTTAAAATGGCCGAGCGGTTCAAAGTCGCAAAGCGTACATGGGGCAGTGAACTCATCACCCCAATCAAATTTGAATGTAAATCACATGTAGGAAATGTAGCATTTAGATGATGGGAGCATGGGGTGAAAATGGAGCTTAATTTGAGTGTTTAGAAAAAAAAATATCGCGCACATAATAGGCTACCGCATCGATGACTTCACTAGACCCTGAAGGATTCCGCCTGCAGAGACCAGTAATGAAGAAATAGACCGTTAGTCCTTGCTGGCTCAATTGTGCTGCCACAGAAAGAGCTAAAAATAACACCTCAAATTACCTGCCAAATTGTCTGTCCCCTGGTGTCAACCTCTGAGTGCTGTTCAAATACAGTGCTAAATATTATGACTATCCTAATATTAAGTTGCACCCCATTTTGCAAATTCATGTCTCATTCGTCTCAGGGCTTAAAACCCCTTTCTTTAACCAGCCTCCTCCATCTTCATCTACGCTTTATGACTGAAGCTAATTAAATAGGTTGAAACTTTTGAGGCTTTATAATGGAAAAGGGCGGAAAGGTACAATTTGCCAATAAGCCATTTAGAGGACAATAGTGGGTCAAAATGGAAATCAAACCCCCAACCCTAGCAGTGTTCATGCAGTGCTGCTCCCACTGAGCGGTGCAGAATGACAGAGAGCTCGTCTACATCAAGATGTTGCACTGAAGAAGTCACAGCAGTAGGGGGAATCTAAAAATACAACTTCCATTTCACTGACATCCTTAAACAGCGTTCCTGCTTCTTTTAGCTTACCGAATTTCATGACATGCAGCACAATTCCCATGATCAATATTTCCCAGCATCTATGTCCCAATGCTTTCATGTTGTGCAACATTGCATTAGAGTGACTTTTCTGTTGGAAAGCTAATTTGAATATCCTATGTTTTATTTTGACTATCCACAAGTGTCACTTGGGACTTATGTAATAAGTAAATTTGTTATTTGGGTTATTAATCCTCCAAAGGTACCAAGGAGCCAAGCTTAACTTAAAAAAAAAAAAAAAAACAAAACAAAAAAACACTACACCACAATTCAGTAGCATTTACACAACTGCTATGTATTATTTTGTTTAACTTTTCCGGGCTTGGAAAATCCAAAATCAAAGATGTAATGACATTTCTACGTTTTCCCCTTCTGTTATCTGATCCAAAGGAATTTGAACAGCTGCCATTGCTTGTATGTTTTAAAATCAAGATGAGAATGAATGCTTCTTGATGCTCAATGTGGATGTCAGTGGAACTGTCAACATATAACTCAATGTAAGTAATTGATGTTTATCATTATTATTATTATCAGTGATCAATTACCATTGTTGACATTTTGTGGGTTTTTTTGCCCATTTTGGTATATTTTGTCATATGCCAGTGCAATTTATACATTGACAATAACATTATTTATAGAATCATGACAGTTCACTCTGTTTGATATCTCGTTCCAGCCACGCCCTAAGGAGGACCCTGTGCTGATCGTCATTTTTGGCAAACTTTTGCATTATTTTTACACTGATATGACCTAGTAATCAATAAAGGTATTTCTTACTATTTTCTTGATCTGGGCGAGTGTGCCTGAAGTACGCCTATAGGCTCATCTCTCTATATAAGTAATTATTTTACTGCTTCCCTTAAGTATACTAAGGATGCACTAAAATAATCAATATCTGACCATTTTAATAGTCCTTTCAGTGCCGATTACAATGCAAATTGATCCAGAGAAACAAGGTCAGTGTCAGGATGTAGAATAAAGACGGTCAGCTGAGGGACTCTGCCACTACTGGATGTTGCCTTAGTGTTTCTTTGCCTATCTAAAAATATTTATAATGGGCAATTTCAGAGATGCTTGGCTTATATTGTTTGCAACACTACAGCCCAAATTAAGGGATTTCTTCCTGTAGAAACTTGTATATGTGATAATCCTCAAACTGTCTTGACTTGGTCGCAAACCCCTTTGGATCAGCTTGGACTCAACTGGAGCCCAGGCAGAAAATAGGTTTATGTAACTCAAACTCCCCAGTGCAACAGCATACCTGGCTCTGTGCAGTTCTTCCCCTCAGTTTCGTTGTCTGCCGCTGAGGCCATGAGCCTTCTTCCCCAGTATTCGTGGTCCGGATGGCCTTCCACCACCATCCCGTGACCTGCAACAGAATACAGACAGCTTTGGTCATCAAAACATCAAGCCTCATCTGGAAAATCCAATGACAAGTCAAGCTTTAAGTAAAACACTCCAGCATGTCACATGTTGGAGGGAGGGCAGCAGCTCTTTGAACCCGCCACCGAGGAGAAACCCCACAATTACCAATTTTTCATTTTTTAAACAGCGTTCAAAATTGACATGGTCGCTTATGTGCCCAGTACGTTTCATCACCCAAAAGGTCCATGAAACCTGTTCAAAACCCATAATATAATTTTGAAAAAGCATGGTCATTAATCCAAATAATAAGGTTGCTTTCCTTAATCCCTTAAAAGTTCCGTTTATGGAGATAGGACATTTTTATCCAGCAACAGCAATAAATAACATCAAAATGCTCTGTTGTGCCATTATGTTTGGTGGGGGGTGGGGAGCATAGAAGTTTCATTTTTCATTATAATGCTCTTAAGCCTCTGTAATAAGGATAGAAAGAAAAAAAAATTGCCGACCCAAATCTATTATGTAAAATTATACTGAGAAGTAGAGCACTGTTTTCAACTTTTCAACAACATCGCCATGCAAATACATGATAGTGAACTGACAATGCTTATTGCATCTTATTGTATCCCGCTACATGCAAAATAAAATGATCTAGAACTGAGGGAAATTGTCTATCCATCCATCTTTACTGGATGTAAATCGCTCATCAATAGCTTACTTCCAATTTATCTGTCTTTTGTTTCCAAATTCTACATTGGCTGAGATTTTATTTTGCAGAGACCCCAGTGTTTGTTCACGTCTCCCTGGTTCTGTTCATGAGACGGTAACACTCTGAGCAGACCTGTTTAACTTCTTGATTGTAATGGTTAGGTACAGAAAAGACTCCTGCAACTCACAGCTAAAAAATCCAAGAGGAAAATGAAACCCCAAAGAAGACATTCTGAACATATATGTGGACAATTTGTTTGTTTGAATCTGAAAATAACTTTTGTGCATGAATGCGTAATGGGCCAATTTCCATAGAGCCTCATTAGACGAAAAAGAAAACATATTTGTGACCTTCATTAACTACGGTTTTCATACTGTACTGCACATTTACTCAAGCCACCATTTTAAGACAGCAAGCATGAGTCTCTGCTAAGCACCATGTACATCACAGCATGCAGTAAGTGAAACATAAAATGCTACATGATCATTTCAAAATACTACGTATATTCAAAATTGTACTAAACTGTAATTTGTCATGCACTCTGACTCCTTTTCTATGTCTGCTTCAGCCTGGAAATAAAACATGGTCATTTTCAGTGTCCTGATGTAGAAATTTGACCATTAAACCATCTTAAATCCAGCACAGTGAAACAGCCTGGTGATCAGCAGGCGCTGGACAAACAGATTCCGCACAAGCCGACTGCAGCAGCTTCCCACTGCTCTCAAATCCCATGACTAAACACCCCAGCCATCACTCCAACCTGTTCCTCCTCACTAACCAGCTCTGTTTCACTCCTCGTGCCTCAGGTCTTTCCCCCCTCGCTCCTTTTTCATCCCGGCAACGCTCAAAATAAACACACTACCTAATTTGATGTCAGAAGTAAGCTCTGACTGCCAATTTGCAAACACGCCCCGCGTGTGGATGCTGTGTACCACGAGATGGGCATGATGAAAGGGATCAAACAGTGAAAAAATAAAAAGATTATAGGGCACAGGGGTCAGGTTCTCTGACTGACTGGCCCCAGCTGGTCCACAACTGATTGGTAATATCATGTAGTTTGTAACTGTCAGAAAAAGAAAGAGGATCACAGATGTATTTTCTTTGTTTTTTGGAACTTTTATGACATCCTGGATCTCATGGTACATTTTCAGACAGAATGAATGTGTCAAATCAATGGAAACAAAACTGGATTCTGTTTTAAAGGAATACTGCAACATTTTGGCAATATCCCCTTTTTCCGACTTACCCAGACTAAGACAAGATGTTCGATACCGTTTTCACCTCTGTATGCCCACTGCTTCGGTTCCGATGGTTAGCATTTTGCGTTAGCTTAGCATACCTGAAGTCTATAGGAGTGAGCTAGTCTGGTCAAAGTGTCACTGTCAGTGAAAAAATAAACCTTACAGCAAACTCTGAAGCTGAAATAAGGAAGTTCAAAGAAGTTAGATGGTAGAAACTATAACCAATGAACACATATGTTCATCGGTTATAGTTCCCACCATCTAACTTAATCTAATTTCTCCTAAAATGACTCGTAATTTTAAAAAAATTCAAAAGGTGTATTTCAAATACATATGATACATTGTTTTAATAAGACCGCTTCGGAGTTGATGAATGGTTTATTTTTTCAATTTTTCAGAGCTAGGCTAATGACTCCTGTAGATTTCAAGTCTTTATGCTAGGCTACCATGAAATGCTAACCATCGGAACTGAAGCAGTGGACGCACAGAGGTGAAAATGGTATCGAACATCTTGTCTCACTCTGGGTAAGTCAGAAAAAAGGGATAGTGCCCAAAATGTTGGAGTATTCCTTAAATGCTGAATATTCAGAATAGCTCATTCATACAGGTCATTCATACACCTGCACTTTCCCCACGTAGCACCGGAAAGGAAAAACCAAAGGAGGTAGATTTGATGGCATCATTACACCATGGCAAATTGGGGGAATATATGGGGCGCATTCATGCAGTCTGTGGTGGGCAAGATGCTGCTGGCTCATGCCACGCCTGTTTCGTTCCCAAAGTTATGACTCACATTGACAGTTGTCTTGTTCCTCCTCCTGGGCCAGCAACCACGGCGGTCTGGTGTATTGAGGGATTCTAAGGTCTTGATTGTAAACAAGACATGTCACCTAATTTAAACGCCCAACAGTCAAAGAACATTAAAAAAAATAAAAAATAAAAAATCAATCCATTTAGCTCTGCGTGAGTTTGTCAGTGACGTTTAATTACCTCTGCCAAGTGGGTTATGTTTTCACCCTGGTTAATTTAATTTGTCTGTCAGCAGTGAAGTTTGGTAGACAGATAGGCACTGAGCCAATAAATAATGGATTTGATTTAGTTGGTAATGTGGACCTGGGGTTTCTGAATCAAATGATTATTTTGTAGGTTTAACTGCAAAACTAACAAACATATAGATTTAATTCATGTTCCTGGGTTTACTGGGCCAAGAAAATAAAAATGAAATGATGATGTAGGGCTAGGTGATAGATATAAATATTATATTAAGACTTTCAGCTGTGGTTTTAGATACAATATCATGACATAAGTGTTGCCTTTTCCTCTTTTAAAAGGCTGCATTACAGTAAAGGGATGCAATTTTCTCAACTTAGCAACTAGCTGTCCTTTTTCCTCTACCTGCCTGGTCATCATATCCACATCACTAATAACTGTTTGTAAAAAATCAGGTGTAAATATCAGGGCTGAGATGATATATCTCCCAATTCAATACTATCACAATACTCGGGTGCTGATTCAATATGTATTGTGATTCTCAAGTATTGCGATTCTATATTAAGATTTATTGTTTTTTTGTTTTTTTAACTAGACCATGGGAAAGACTTGAATCATACACTGCTAGAGACTGTATATCATGAGTCATATTTCCAAAAACAATGCACATCACGTCAATCAGTCTTGTTGAGGTTTAGTTCAGCAGCATCATCGCTACACTGCATATAAACATATAAAGTGGTAAATAAAATGTACATGTACAGTAGATGTAGCAGTACACTGCTACATTTATCTGTTCTGCTCATCAATATACTATCATGATACTTGGGTGCCAATTCGATTTAAAAAAAAAAAAAAAAGTAAAAAAAAAAAAGCGATAGTTAAGTGAATCGATTTTCTCCCACCCCTATTACATATCCAAAATTATTCCTACAATATCATCATAATATCGATATCAAGGTATTTGGTCAAAGATATGATATCTAATTTTGACCATATCGGCCTGCCCTACTTGTTTGTAAGAGCAGTTGTTCAGAGTTGGGGGAGGTTTACATTGTCCAATTGCCTTCCAGTGGCTTTTGGACAGGCACATCTTTCAAGTCGGTGCTCCACTGTTTGGTATGCACGTGGTGTAAGACCAAGCTGCAATTCTGTTAACGGCAGTGCAGAACATGGTAGGTTACAGAAGTCGCAGCAGATACTAAAAAACCTGCCTCGCTGCCTTGGAGCAGAAACAAAGAAATGAGGTGGGAGGACAAACACAGGCAGCTTCCTCCAGCACACTGTACTGAGGAGCAGAGGGAGCCAGCGGGTGGGGGGGCAATGTCATCCTCCAGCTTTGTCCAATCAGCTCAAGAGGGAGATGGACCAAGGACAACAATCAATCTCCCCCCTTGACTTCCAGTGCCATCGACATGCTCTCTTATGTGAGTACACCTCCACGCTGGCCTCCCGCTGCCAAAAAACATCCCCAGCATGGCCCGCCTCCTCCCATCCCATCATCACCATCATTCTGCTGCACATACCTGTCAAAGCTGGGCCCCGAAC
>OMLF01013808.1:15881-32982 GCA_900302615.1 Holocentrus rufus | reverse complement strand
TGAGCCTTTGTGTGGCCAGAGAGAAAGAGAGAGAGAGAGAGAGAGAGGGAGAGAGAGAGAGAGAGAGGGAGAGAGAGAAAGAGAGAGAGAGAGAGAGACAGAGAGTTAAAGTGAGAGAGACTATCGTCATGCAACAATAAAGCATATGGTACCGGCAGTGGAGTCAGAGCTGGAAAATTACAAGTCTCTCCCACACTCCTGCACCCTTTTTCTCATGCCCCTTGAGTACAGGGGTCGCCGCAAGTCAGTGGACTGAAACAAAATGGGAACCTCTTCATTCATCATGTTTCACCTTTTTTGAGTAGCCACATTTATTATTGTTTGCCTGTGCTACTGTGAGAAGAGGTGAAAGGAGTCGCAATCTGCCAGTGGACACAGGTCAGTTGTTCCTGTAAGGGCTGGCACACAGAGAAGTGTAATGTATTCATTGTAGGACTGATGTGTCATGACTTGCTCCAGATGCCATGGGCTTGTTGGCATCACTTGGAATGAGTGTTTGAGCCTTGTGTTGTCACATCAGTTTACTGTGATTGTGGGAACCATGTGAATGAATGGGGGGAAAAAATAATTGGATTCAGAATGCAAGTGTTGTAGAGTGCTGTGAATGCTGTTGATTAAGGGCTGGAGTTGGTTTCCACAGTGCATGTGTGCTCAGAGAAGCCAACACAGGGAGGGGCTTTCCAAGCAGGCTTTTGCTGCATTATTTTCCCTGGGATTTTCTCCCTTGCACCATGGTGTATGCTGCCCAGCCATGATTAGTGGGGAAGCAACATTGAAGAAGACAAAGAAGGAGCTGTTGGAGAGGAGGAACAATCTCTGATCTCTGGTTTCTATTAAGCCCTGAGGACAGAGGCTCAGCCTACATTACCCACAATTCTGTTGCACATGATGTCATGCCCATCCAGTGTGAAGATTTTAACTTTTTATATTAGTTCAGTTAAAGACAGGTCAACATTTAGATAGCAAATGAGGTAGTGGTGCATTTATTTGCTCTAATATGAATGAATAAATGCATTAATGCAGAGATGAATGCTTTTTGTTCTGTTAGTATTATTAATTCATAAACATAATTTGTTTATAATCTTCATGTTGACTAAATTTGCACTATCATTGGTGCTATAATAAGAAGGTTCTTCGTGCCCAATGTGTAGTACTGGATACACTGTCAGATGGGAAATCACTAGTTGTCTGAGAGTACATTAGTATCTCCATGGAAACCACTTTTGGATATCAAAGCCTAGTGCAGCATCTGCTGAGGTCTAAGCATACGAATGGGTTTCCAACAATGGTATCTAATTAGGATCCTTGCTAGGAAATAGACTAAAATTGCACAGGTCATTCCTTGTGGAAATTTCCATCTGTGTTTGGTAACAAATGAAGTAGGCTGTAAAAAAAATGTTTTTTTTTTCATTGTTTTGATGTGAGATGATTAATTCTGCTGGTGGACATTTTAGATCCTGAAAGACAGTTTTGACTCATTTCATATATTTCAGGAATACATCTCTGCAGGTTTTTTTCAATGTCATTATGTGTCATCACAATCATTCAGAAGCTATAATAGATACATGATCTGTTCTCTGTCAGACAGTCCAGTTATTGGCTTTTAGAGAATGTGAAAGACTCATCTAGCTGTAGTTCAGGACAGAAGACACCGATGTTCATTTGGAAGGGAAGTTTTTACAGTGAGGTTGTCCTCACTGACTTCCCTCTCCTGCACTCTCTCCCAGACGTAGATGCCTCACATTCCTTAGTTGTAGGTAGAGCTGTTGACTCTGGAGGTTCTCCAAGTGCTAGCGGTGCCATGTCACAGCACTGAACAAGCACAGCCTCCTGGGAACAATGACCCTCTGGCTGGCAGCGCCAGTCCTCTCTTGGTTCCACCTCTTTCTCTCCGGCAGCATGTCTCTCAGGCAGCATTTGCATCTGTAATGAGTCGATAGCAGAGCCCAGATGAAACACCATGGCTCTCTCTGAATGGAACTCCCCCACAAGCTGCTCTGGCAGATAGACAGACTAGGACTGGGTGAAGCTGTATGCTGTCTTTCCTGATTCCAGTTTCCAAGAGAAAAGGGAATAAGGGGAAAGCTGCCAGTCATAGCACTCCTTGCTCTGCTACAGCGGCTGTGTTGTGGTTATGGTTTTATTTTAGAATGTGACATGGCATTGCAACTGCTGCTGTCACAAGAAAGGAGCGCAACGCTATGGCTAACAAACATGAACTAAATACATTTATGGGAAATATTTAGACTATAAATTCATTGGTGTCCAATATTACGAGCCCTGATTAACATCAAAGTAAGTTCTACTATATTACAAGCCATTAAAATCGCAGAATGGCAGGGTATTATTCAAAGTGAAAAGGCAGCAATCAAAATAATATATGGTTTGACAGTTACAATGCAGCACTTATTAGAGCCAGTTTCAGTATAATGGTGATTAGTATTAGTGTAGTTGACTGATGAGCTTGTTCTTGTTTATTTGTCTAATTGCATCATCAGTCAGAAGGAGTTAATGGCTCCTCTCAATTGACATTGAAGTGGTCTGCAACACTTATGTTACAACACTGCCTGTATCAAGTGCCATAGCCACAGACATTTATTTGCACCTACACAGCCATAGAAGATTGTCGTACTTAATGATAATATCATCGCTGCAAGGGTGTGTAGCAGGGATAAACTGCTAGTTGCTTATTGGTTTTTTTTGTATCTATTAGTTTTACCATGCTTTATAATTCTTGACTTGATTATTGACTGCATCTGTAAAAGATTGTATGGCAGTATAATAACCTAGTTAAATTATAGCCTGTCACCGTATAGATTTTTTACAGTGGTCTGCTCTGATGGTAGCT
Organism: Holocentrus rufus; assembly: GCA_900302615.1. Taxonomy (NCBI): domain Eukaryota; kingdom Metazoa; phylum Chordata; class Actinopteri; order Holocentriformes; family Holocentridae; genus Holocentrus; species Holocentrus rufus. The sequence continues at coordinate 30,134 of OMLF01013808.1, read as the reverse complement.
GCATTCAGCTGAGACTTTTTGTTATTCTCTGTGGGAGAATTCTGACCCTTTCACTTTAGCAGGAGCTCTTTACAGACCTACAGAATGTCACTGTTATTTCCAGTCAACAGCTGCTTCCTCACCTGTTCCACTTCTAATGCTGGATGATGTGATAGAGTTACAAAATAAATGTTGTTGTGCAGATGTTTGCCAAACATATCATAATATAGTCATATAATGAACCGTATATGCAAGGAAATGCATATACACTACATGCACATATGTTCAAACACACACTGAGGCACGCATATAGACATGCATCCCTGCACAAACATACACAGACACACACACACACACACACACACACATATCCACATTTGAATTCATTGCATTCCCTAGAACAAGCTGCAGATGTGTTTTTTTAATTTCCCATAAGATGCCAGTTAATTAATTTTGAAGCCAGTGGATATTTTCAATCAGTTTTTTGATGCATTGTGTTTTTTAGGTGAAACAGCAATTAAGTGCAATCACATAATTCCTCTGTTTTGCTAGAGGCTGATATAAACCTGCTCAGGGCATACAATCCAATACAGCTGTTCCTTGTTCACAATTAACAAAATCTTAAGTGTTGCATGAAACAGTGTCGGCCAGTGTTATTTCTTCCTTCCTTTCTTTCTTTCTTTTTTTTATGATTGCCATTCTGACCTGTAGCAGTGCAAGACAAGTTGCTCAAGTCTCTTTTTTCTCCGGCCACTCAATCAAAGACAGTGGAGTGAACTTCCTGTGAGGCAGACGTAGTATGCAATTAGCAGCTTTCTCCTTCCATCTCAGCTCCTTTGTGCCAAGGTGATCAATCGCCCAGGGGACGCCTGGGAGCTGGGATGGCGGTAGGGGAGGAGTGTGTGTGTGGTGTGTGCGTGCATGTGTGTGTGATGGGAGGCGGGGAGTGTGGGTCTCATAACTAATTGAGTGTATTGAGTATTGTAGAGGTCCTAAGCTGGATATTAGATAATGTGTGGCCCCTGTGCTGTCTCTCTGTTCCAGGTGCAGATGCGGAGGGCCATGAGTGGAATACTGAAGAGGAAGTTCGAGGAGGTGGAAGCCTCCTCCTCCCCGTGCTCTTCCTTGAGGGAGTCTGATGATGAGGTCTCCTGCAGCGAGAGTGGGGATAGCAGTGACAGTGTCAACCCCTCTGCCTCAGGCCCCTTCACCCGTGAGTGCCTGTCTCCGAAATGCACGCATTGTATTTTACACATCTAACACTCAAAACTGACACTAAAAGCTAGTAAGATTAATGTCACTATTTCATCTTGAGGAAAAAAGAGATAAAGGATTGAACTAGTTTTTAATCAAGGCGGGAATGATACCCAGAGCCAACCTAATTCTGTAACTCAAAATAAAAGCAGCATACAGGTAAAAAAAAAAAAAAAAGAAGAAGAAAAAGCAGGAAAACAAATTTGCATGTTTGTTGATAGAGGAGCTCTTATTATTGCCGTGTGATATGAGGTTACAGTCATGGCTGTGGAGAGAGGAGAGCAGAGAAGAGCAAGCAGGCAGGCCAGACTGACTGTAAGAGCCCAGTGCTGTAATAAAGGGGAAGGATGCGCAGGCAGCCTCTCTCATTAGGAACAGCGTCAGCATACAGGCCCAAGCAGATGAATGAGCTGATGCAGTCTCCGGCTGTGTGCGTGCTCCACACCGCCGGTACATGTACTGTATGTGACTTCTCTCTAAGAACACTTAATTCATTTACATATACCTGTGCTCTGCTGCTTTTTTTCCCCAGAGGTGCTATGCTAACCGAATGTGTTAGCTGTCTGTTGTGAACCTATGACAATCCTATTTTTCATGAGATAACCCTTTTTTTTAGGGCAAATGTCTTCGTGGTATTAATAAAGAAAACATGACAAATACACAAATAAAATGAGGTGGGAGGGCACGGGGGTCAAAATAAGGATGAAAATAATTAAAAAGAAAAAAGGCTAGATGAAAGTAAGCAGAAGGAGTAGATTTGTGTTACTAGATTAAAGCTTTGAAAAACAAAACAAGAACAAGTATTGGTTCACTTGGATAGAGTCACAGCTGAAATTCTGTGAGGCTTAGCAGTGCACCTTTCTAATATACGAATACCTCAAAAGTGGGGTTAGGCTAGGGTTAGTAATTTCATAGTAATTCCTGGCTTGAACTGACTTTGCATAACAGAAAGCATTTCTTTACTGGTGCTAAACCTACAACAAAGAGATGTTTCCTCTGCAGGTTCAAAAGGACATTAGAGTCATCTCTGAGGAGTAGCACAGTGCACATGGGAATCATGAGCTCAAAGACATCAGACAGAATGCCAGTGAGACAGATTATAGAGAGGTGCTTTATTAATCCCTGGGGGAAATTTTGGAGCATCTAGAGACTTGCCTCCAAAAATCTCAATAATGGGATACTCATAAAACAAAAGAAGTGACTCATGTTGGAGAATGCGTGTGTGTGCAGGGCTTGCATATGCGTGCTTGCCTGTATGTGCATGATTTGTCTGTGGCTAGTTGATACTTGTTTTTGAATATTAAATAATTGCAAATCTTAATCAAAAATATGAACAGTAGTATATTAATCAATCTAGACTCTTAATGGAAGTCAAACATAGTTTTGCCACAGTTTAAATTCAAGTCTTGAAGGTGGGTTTTTTTGTTGTTGTTTTTTTTCTGTGAGTGACGGGCAGTTGGGTGACAGGGCCCCTCCCTGTGGAGAGGGGGCTTGGAGACATAAGTAGGGTGCTGCGTCCCCAGGGGCTGAGCTTGGCCTCTGTGTCAGCTGCAGCTGCTAGTAGCTGGGGGCTGGAGAAGGTCAGCTAAAAGGGACAAGGGAAGTGCGCACTATGAAGGCTGCACTCTGTCGTGAGGTGTCATACTTACACAATAATTGATTGTCGTGGAAGAAAGACTGATAATCAGGTCTAGTTGGCTTTACATTTTTGTTAGGGAGGAGAGAAAAAAAGCATATCTAATGTTTGGCTTTTAGACTATTTGAAAACCAGTCAGGTCTGCGTTTGAAAGTATTAATATAATGCTTCATGGTTAAAGGGACATTTGCTAATATTAGCTTTCAAAATAGGAATATACCTGAGAGATATTTTCCTTGCAAGCTTTAATATTAGACATGATAGGTGGAAGGGAAAAACATTCTCAAAAGATTATATAAAAGTAAACATATCCCTTTACTGTTTTGACACCCAAAGCAGGCTGAGAGCTGTTTTACATTCCTTTTTGTGGATGAATAAAGCTAGGTCCTGTGCGGCATCCACAGACTGACAAGTTCATGTCTGTAATGAAATGCATTGTCCCTCTTGCATGGGGTGGTGAGCTGTTAGAACCAGATGGTTTCTATTTGTCCTGTCTGTCTGATATGGGGTGAATGCTGGGAACACTGCGTCTGTGAACCAGCACTCTACATCTCTGGGCCAGGCAGGGGATTATTTATGCTCCACCGTTGCCCTCCTCTCTGCCCCTCCCTCTTGTAGAACTGTCCTTAAAAAGACACACTGAGGACTTGCATGCCAAGTGGAAGCACAGAGACATGATGAAATCCTTCCGTACCAAGCTTTGTTGAGTTTAAGATATGTGGAAGCTATCTGTAATGCTAGTAAGAAAGGAATAGTCAGGTTTCAGGCATAAAGGACATTACTGTTAACAAATATGAATGCCTGTTTTTGCCATATAATACATCAACTGAATATCTTAATAGACTTAATGTGGCTGTATGAAGATGTGAAATTGCACTGTTCCAGTATGAAAGAACATATTTAGTTGAAGATGCAAATGATAAAAAACAGGTATTCTGGCAGAATTCTCAATGCAATCATCTGCAGTGCAGAGATTTTATTCTTACCACATGGAATTGGTATGAAATTGTCACCGCTGATAACCAGGATCACACCTTTTTATTTTACTTTGGTTGATGCAGTCAACCATTTTTATTTCTATTTTTTTTTTTTTTTAACTTTCCCATTATTAACACTTATTTTGGCCATTTACTTTTGCAGCTGACTCAATACTAAAGCGGGAGAAGCGCCTACGAACAAGGAGGGTACATTTTGAGAATGTGACAGTATACTACTTCAGTCGGCGGCAGGGCTTCACCAGCGTGCCCAGCCAGGGCGGCAGCACACTGGGCATGTCCAACAGGCATAGCTGGATCAGACAGTACTCCCTCGGAGAATTCGCCCTGGAACAGGAGAGAATCCACAGAGACATGCTGAGAGACCACCTGAAGGAGGAGAAACTCAACTCAATCAAGCTCAAGGTAACTGCTTTTTCATCCGTGAGAGTCTTCCTCTCAGAATCTTAGTTTATCATTTATCTTGCTATCCATAGATCAGTAACTGGCATACCAAAATTTTATATTCCTTATATTATTTAATAGAGAGTGGTATCGAATACATAATGGATTTGAGATCGGTCTCTGCTGTCTGCATGCTTACCCTTCAAACCGGCTTGAATGTGATCCCTTCTTGTTTTCAGCTGACTAAGAATGGCACCGTGGAGTCAGAGGAAGCCAATACGCTCACGGCGGAGGACATTTCTGATGATGACATCGATCTGGACAACACAGAGGTGGACGAATATTTCTTCCTGCAGCCCCTCACCACTAAGAAGCGGCGGGCACTGCTGCGCTCCTCTGGGGTAAAGAAGATTGACGTAGAAGAGAAACATGAGCTGCGGGCCATCCGGATGTCCAGGGAGGACTGTGGCTGTGACTGCAGAGTCTTCTGTGACCCCGAGACCTGTGCCTGCAGCGTCGCAGGAATCAAGTGCCAGGTAAATCCCATGACACGTACAGTATATCCTCATTTGATGTTCTGTCCTCTCCCTTGTAAACACACGGTAAGTATTCTTAATGTAACAGAAATAGTTGATGCATATCAGCTTGGTAAGATTTAAAAATAAAAGGCAAGGATCAAGGAGTAATTGCATTGTAACTGTATAAAAGAATACACATTACATAACATTGTTGCTGCAATCACTTTCATGCCTACGACATTGTCAAACCACATACCCACTCTCTTTAAAACAAAATGCGTTGCACAGTAAATGTTTTGTTTTCTTAGGTGGACCGCATGTCATTTCCATGTGGCTGCACGAAGGAGGGCTGCAGCAATGCAGCTGGAAGAGTAGAGTTCAACCCCATCCGTGTTCGGACCCATTTCTTGCACACCATAATGAAACTGGAGCTGGAGAAGAGTCGCGAGCAGCAGCAGGCTTCTCCTACCAACGGTTACCATAGTGAAACCAACGGCCTTGGGAATGGCAACTCCCTTGTCCAATCCCAGCACAGCTTGGAGTACTCGCTGTCAGACCCTGTCCCGCAGACCACCATCATGCACCTGCAGACCGCAGACGAAATGGACGAGCCGTTAGATGACGAAGAGGAGGATGAGGATGAGGAAGATGACGAGGAGGAGGAGGAAAATGAGGAAGACGAGGAAGACGAAGAGGACAGCAGCAGTGTTTGCAGCGGACTGTCCGACTCCAGCACCCAGAGTTTAGCCAACAGCGACTCCGAGGAAGAGGAGGAAGACGACGATGACGAAGAGAAGTCGGAGAGCTTTGAAGACGGAATGACGACCCCGCCCGTGTCCCACACTGAGGTGGTCCCTCTGTCTTCTGTGTTGTGTTACACCGACGGCACTGTGTCACACGACAACCATATGAACGGAACCTCTTATTTAATCAACCCCTCTTCGGCTGAGTACTATCAGTTGGAGAGTTCCAGTGCTGTCTCGGTCAATGGCCCAGCCGGCCAGCCCAGTGAACCCTACGGAGAGGCCTTAGCATTCCAAGACCCAGTCAGTACTACCAATGGCAACATGCCCCAAGGACCCTTCAGCGTGGCTGCTGAGCAGTACACAGACTACCCCACCCAGGCTGAGGAACAATACTCAGCTAATCACCATTTTGCTCTGTCCAATGGCACGCCAGTCGCCCCATTGGCCTGCTGCACACCTGAACAGGAGAAGAAAGTCCTGTCCAAAGCAGCATTTGTGGAGCAGCCTGGTCCGCAGAACCAGAAAGAATTCCAGAACTACCTGAACAATAACACCCAGGATTCCTACAGCAGTAATAGCACTTGTTCAGTAGCAGAGCCGCCGCAGCAAGAGTCAAGTGTCAATGGCCATTCTGACATACGCTTATTAGCAAACAATGCGAAGAACCTCCCATTACCAGACCATTGCCCTGAGGTCACAGCCGTTTAGTGGACCTTACCTTTTAAAGTGTTCTTTCATTCTGTGTCTTTACTTGAGAACAAAGCCTGACCAAGTGGTATTTTAAGGGAACATATTCATGGCCTTTTACAGTATCTGACCTTAAATTTCAAAAGCAATTTACAGAACCGTATTACATTTTCATCTGTAACTATTAAGCCATAGGTTCATGATGAAAATGTTTTTTTTTTGTTTGTTTGGTTTTTTTTTGAGGATTTATCCAGTCTTGAGGTTGCTCCAGTACTGTAAACTGCAAGATGGATAGATCAAATAATGTCAAAACAAAAATGTTATGCTGTGCAATGTATCTTGTAATTTCAGATGTAAAGTTCTAGTTTTAAGCAGATATTGTACTGTAGATGGAACTTTTCTATGTCTACTGTATGTGTCAAATGTGCAAAAAAGGTTTATTGTCACAGTTTATTTATTGTTTCTGAATTATGTGTATACTTATATATTGTAAATGTTTTGATAATGATACGCATGCTGTTTTGGGGATCTCAGTGGCATTTATGAAAAATTGACCATTGTTTTATTAAAAAACATGTCAATATACATAATGTACATTTCTCTTCTTTTTGTCACTAATCCATGCTTTTCTATGGTTTTGAAAAGCATGAAATACCCTGACTTGTTATTTGTATCTTTGGAATACAATGTCAATAGCATAAAATGGTTTCAGACATGTCAAAATCAATTCACAGCCTTTTGCACTTTTGTGTAGGGGTCCAGCGGCATGCAGTTTTTAAATGATACATACTTGAACAGTGGAATAATGTGGCCCCTCGGGTGGTTATGCTCCACTTTTTTATTGTTCACTCTTGGAATAATGTGGTTATGGAGTGGCACCACAAAAGAAAGATTTACTCTTTGAAGCATTCACTGATACAGGGATATTACTAAAGTAGCACTTTGACATATCTCCGAAAGCATATTGAATACAAGAAGTTACACGATCCATTATGGAAACAACAGGAAAATATCACTATCATAAGCAGTAAATTGGCACATGGGGCTTCAGTTGACATGAACATTCAACAATAACCAGTCTCTATCAAAGTATATGTACTGTACACATGATTTTAGAGACCCAAACAAATATTAATTCCATAAATTCACTGGTGACAACAGCTGCTGCTTTTGAATGCAGTATGAGATCAAAAACACCAATACACACATTCCACTCAGTTACCATAACTTTACAGATAATTGAGATGTTTATTTATGCACATCCAGTAATATGCTGGCTTGTGCTATTGAAGTGTTAAGTGCAATAGTTTGAGTGTTATTCAGTGGTTACTCTCTCCTGGATGTTAACCACCATAAAGCAAATTGAAAATGGGTATTGAGAGAATTCACAGATGTCAGGGTACTCCACTATGTACTTGGAAGCACCATTAGTTTAGTAAAAAAAAAAAATAAAAAGGATTTTTCTCACAGCTTTGTCATTTATATGAAGAGAAAAAAACATTCAAGGTTGACAATCAAAGCTTATTATCAAACTTCATTCATATCAGTAATTGATAACTATATGACTGAGTTCTATGAGCCATTGAAAATGACTAAAGAGATAAAGAAGGAAAAAAATGTATGATTTACCAAAAGTCTGTAAATAACCTTTTAACACCTCTTTATAAAATTACATAAAAGGAAACTGAAGTGACTGCTTGTGATATATTCAATGCCTCATATCAAAATTGCAATTGGGGACTGCAATAATTTAGTGCATATATTTACTACTGTAATACCTTGCTGAAGTTCTCCACCTTGAGCTCTTTGCTCCTGCATGAATAAAGTTATTAGCCCCTTTTTCAAGCTTGCAAATAATGTGCCCATTGGTTCAAATCAGAAGGGTCAGTTCTGGAATTTGTGTGACTGTGCAGTAGTTGGGACCTCTCATGCCACATCAGTGGTAAAGTGTACAGACTGCTTGCAGGCAATCAATGCCATCAACATGGCCTATAATACAGAATTAGTGTGCCAAAGCATAATGAGAAGGCTAGATACAGTGACATTGCATCCAGTTAAGTAATCCTGTGTTTGATTTTTTCAGTATTTATTATGAATGATATATTGAAATGTGTATTTATTGTGGTTTACTAAAACAGTCTGTAATGAGTAAATTGCTTCTCTGTCTTAAAATTGTCCTATGTTTCATGCTGGTTGTGAGTTGTAAAGCTTCATGTGCCTGATTTCTTTATTTTGATTCTATTTCATATTCTGTGAAATGGCATAAGTTTTGCACAAAATGGTATAAATGTTTCAGTGTGTTTGGTTTCTAACTGTAGATAAAGCCAACTTCACTTTATGTTGAGTTGTTTCATTTTTAACATGATTTTGAAATAAATTGAACTGAAAGTCATTTTGATCTTTATCACTTGTGTGTTAAGCTTCTTATAGTTAAGCAGAATTAATTTCATACCATTGACGAAGCCACTGGTAACTAGTGGTGGAAAGTAGCAAAGTACAAATACTTTGTTACTGTACTTAACTGTATCACTTTTCTTGAATATTTTCAATTTCAGAGATGTTCAACTTTGACTTTTACTCTATTGCATTTTTAAGTGAATAACAATTATTTTACTATTACTCCACCACATTTCTAATAGTTTTATTACTTTTTTCTTCTTTTTACATACTGCATTTTATTTCTTATATGTCAAAACAAGCAAACGAGAAGCCAATCCCTGGAGCGCCTGTACTGGAAATACTCCTCCTCACAAAATACCATGCAATCTCTTATAAAACTTTTCTTGTAGTTTTTGTAAATTGGTCTCAGTATACATTGAGTACTCATCTGCAGAAAAAAAGGTAGACATATTTTGTTACTCTGTTACATATGGGCACTGAATATAAGTACTTTTACTTTTAAAGCTTTAAATACGTTTAAGGTCTAGAACGTATATACTTTCACTTAAGTAGAAACTTTAAACTTTAACAGTAATTTTGTGTTAGGGTATAGATACTTTTACTCAAGCATAATGCTTCAGTACTTCTTCCACTACTGCTGGCAACACCAACTAGGTTATTCAACATCTTCAGTGAATTTGCAAGCAAAAGGCGCCCTCTGCAGAATACAGTGGGAAATGAGGCTCTCAGCACTAAGAATTTGATCACCTCAAAGATAAAAGTAATATCAAGGCATTACCATAGACTGAAAACAATAGACAACAATTCATTTTTTGGCAAAGCCATTAGATTTATTTCTCCCCCACCACAGATGTGAAATGATTCACAATGTTCTACAGCCATTTAAAAACTAGTGCCTGCACCAGAAATTCATTAATGGTCTCCCATTTAGATGTACAGAGGGAGCTTTTCAGGCACTTAACTGAATATCAAAGGAACAATTTGATCAACAAATACCAACCCTTAATCATGAAACAGAAAACAAAAACAATTCCTTTTTGACAACCACCAAAACACACAATTTGAAATTATAGAGTCAAAACCTATTAGATTTTACAGATTAGAAGAGTGTTTGATCTTACAAGTCACTTGTGAGTTTCCTGTTAAATGCATATTTTTAGTCAAGCAATTAAAGCAATCACAATAATGACTTGTCTTGGTTTTGCACTACAGAAGTTGAAGTTTTGCAGTGAACACTTGGTTGGCGTTCTGATTCATTACACATAATTTTTCTCATCTGAAGCAGCCAACTCACTTTCAAGTCAATCAATTTAACATGGAAGTATAAACTGTTATTCATGTGATAATATATAGCCTTCATTCTTAATGTCTTCAGAGATGTGTTATTAAAGCCTTTGTATGGCAAAAGGTTTTTAGGTTTTGCAATGTGACATAGAACAGAAACACTAGGTAAACTGACTGAAATCAAAGTGTATGACCTGAAGGCACCCTGTTACATTGTAGGTCAAAATTTGGCAGCAACAGAAAACTGCAACACAAAGGAATGCTGCCCCCTAGTGGTCATTTTGATTATATCCAAGGCACTGGACGGTAAACAAAGAGGCCTATCACAAATATCAAACCATTTATGCATAATATAAAAAACACACTGTACAAGGAAAATCCACATCATGCTCATTTGTTTCAAGTTTTTGCTCTGTGTCTTTGGTGCACAATATTTGGGATTTTGTGTGTTCAACTTGCACCTCTTGTGTCTAATGTATGATAATTTTATGATTTGCAAATTTTCCATTTTAGATTTCTATATCCCTTTTCATAAAATTATTCAGTGTTGGCATTAAAAAGAACATATTAGATATACTGAATACTGCATCTGATCATATTACTGACTTGGAACAGTAAAAATATCTAAAACATAAAAGAGGCACTTTTCAACAGAGTGCATCTTCATTGTTCTGTGATTCCCAATTCACAGTCTCCTTACAAGAAAAGGGCCGGCTTGACTTGTTCTTAATCAAAATAAAAAAAACTGAGAAGGCAAACGTAACAAAAGTCTTTAAAAAATTAGTTTGCGAATGCTTCCTTCCAGCAATGGCACACAGTATTTCCTCGAAAAGTCCGAACTTTTCAGCAGCAGTTCATTTCTTCTGTATATAAAAATAAATAAAAACTCAATGTAGTCATCTAATTAAAAAAAGTACGTTAACTACTTTGCAGTCCAAGAACGTTCAGATGAAGACCCAGAGCTGGTATTTGTCTGAGGGGTTGCACGGGGCCAGAGAGGGATGCTCATGACGGGCAGTCAGACACATGTCCCAACCTGGAATGTAGCATAACTGGTTCTACATGGAGAGGAAACAAACACAAACATAATGCTTTCCTAAAATGAAGCAATACCAAAGTATCTAAAACTCCAAATCAATGGGTACATGTCAGGAAATGCTGAAGACCATACTCACATCTTTTAACTCCCATTTTTGCTCTGCTCCTACAAATGTATTCTTGCCTTTGTACTGACAGTCCTCCAGCTTCACAGTCCCTTCTGCTCCATGCAAACACAGCTCCTTCTGAATATTGTGTCTGATCTCATGATGTGTGGAGAACTCAAAATACTACAGTGCAAGAAACAGAGACGAATGTCATCATCCATTCTGATAATGATCCACATTTTTGTCAATCAGAGATAAGAAGTACGTTCTCTCTCTGACCTGGTTTCCTCCTAGGCCATGACATGGGTACATGATCAGCTGTTTCCCACCCTCGTTGTTCTCTCCAGCATCCAGACATGAGTCTTTACCAATATTTTTGACCTGTAAGAGGATATGGAATGAGGGTAGGCCATAGTGGGGAAAAACAAAGAATAGGAAAATAAAAACAACTACCATATATAGTGCAAGCTGTTCAAACAACCAGTCTCTTGAGTGATTTCAGTGTCAAACTGGAACTCTCAGTCCTAAGCCCATCTCAGAAGCCTCTAGAGATCCCAAGTGGAAACCCACAGTGGCTAGACAGTGCTTTGAGGTTTTGAAAGAGGAGGGGTGGTGGTGAAGGGGTATGTGGTCTCACCGAGCCAAAGTGGAGCGGGTTGAGATCAGGCATGAAAACTTCTGGATAGACGTTCCTCAAATACCAGGAGAAGCTCTTGCACTGCAGCCGCTCCCGGAGGTCTACACGTCTTGAGACGTCTCCAAAGGTCCTCTGTGGAAACAATTCCAGGCCGACCATTAAAGCACAGAACTTCAAACCATGAGGAAAGCAAAACAGAAACTCCCTCGCCACATCTTGTTAGTCAGCATGGTGACTGGCTGATGACAATGGGGATCACAAAGAAACCCTGACCCGATTTTTGTCCATTTACACACTCAGAAATTATCTTTCAATTTAGTATCATGAAGACAAAGAAACAGGCATAACCTGCAGCAAAAAAAGACTCCACTGTGAAAATGTCTTACTTTTCTCATTTAACTTTAAGTCATTCATGGGATTACTTTAGGGTTCTAACTGCAATGACAGCGTTCCACTGCTCTAATGGGCACTTTTTTGAATAAATGAAATAAATGAAACAATGAAACAGACAAGTGTTCAATCACTGCTCCTCTTTAAGTGCGAGGTGTAGCACATTTAAACGGATTTGGGGCACTTCCAGCTCTTGAATAATGAGAGCACTTACTATAATGACGAGGATGCTGTTAACACTAGCATGCACTGATAGCTACTACAGTGAATTCCTTGAAGCTGTTGAAGACAGCGTGTCTGTTTGAAGCCAGCAGGAGAGGGTTGGCCAAGCTCTCTGAGGTATAGCCCCAGGGGAACTGTTTATGGCACCTATGAGACCATGTGTTGGGAAATGCTGGCAGCCTGTGTCATTTACCAGAGCAGACTTCCTTTGGGCCTCTTTTCCTGCCGGTTAACAGCTTTCAGCCTCTAATAGCCCCTAGCTGAGGGTTTTCAAGTCAATCTATTTCTCTCCATTTCAAAGAATGCGTTTAATTTCCACAGATTTCATGCATTGAGAATCACAATGGTGAAACGCTATGGTTCTCCAAATGTGTGTAACACTATGGCCTCCCCTACAGAATGTGTTTCTACCTGCAACTCATGTTCAGACCTATGTTCAGACTTAATGCCGACCGTATATAATTCACAGACAGGAGCTGGAGTCGCCCAAACTTGCCTTATGAGAGGATTATGTAAAAAAGAAAAAAAAAAAACATACATATGGCCATGAGGAAGAAAACACTCCACAGCAAATTGCTACTGCTTGAGACTTAATGAACTCAACTTCTTAAATGGATCATACTGGATAGCAACACAGTGTATTTGTACGTACATCTTTGGCCATTTGCGCAGCTTGTTGGTTACGACGGTAGAAGATCTCCTTGTAGTCATCCATCCAGACCTCGGCCAGGCGTACCTGGTTGCGGGCGATCACCTGTGTGCCCTTGGGAAAGGTGTGCGGGCTCTTGGTCCGGAAAACATGGCCAACAATGGAGCAGGGGATGATCTCCAGCTGGCCTCCACACTGCCACACCTGCAGAAGTTGGCAAACAATACCAGCAGACGTGTGAAGACGTACAATTAGACACACCTGTGCAATTACGTTGATGATGGACAGATACAGCAAGCAGAAAGACTTAACAACAAAAGACAGGATCGCTGCGCATTCAAGATGACAGGTTAGTCATTTCTTACCCTGAAAGACATTTCAATATTCTCTCCACCCCAGATTTCCATTTCTTCATCATAGCTTCCAATGTGATAGAAATATTCTTTTGAGATTGAGAAGAGCCCACCAGCAAATGTTGGTGTCCTGTGGAGGAGGAAGATCTTTTCAAAGGCAGCATATTTCTTTCACATTTTGTGAAATGTTTTTCACGGTTGGCAATCCGAGTAATAAAAAACGAGTTCATGTAAAGTTCACATTGTACATTCATGAAAACTGCTTCCTTACTTGATAGGGTACGTTTCATCCCTCCTCCTTTGTTTCTCATGAGCTGGTAGACTCTCCCAGCCGAAGGACAGGCCCCAGTCAAAGTTGCCCCGGTTGTGGTTCTGGCCATATGGAGACGGTTTCATGAACTCAAAGGTATTGAGATCAATAGTGGTGATATCAGGACTGACTACTGCAGTGTAATTCTCTGCTATCCTGGCCAACAGTGGCTCCAGCCAGCCATTAAAGCATTCACCTGTGAAGACACACAGTAGAGCGCATCATATCATCAGGCTCAACAATAACAATTATATGGCTATTCTTAGAACAGTTGTTTTCAAAGTGGGGTCCAGGGACCCTTAGGGGTCCTTGAAAGGCTTCTAGGGAGCCCTTGGCAACAATGAAGAACAGTTTAATTTCACAACGATTTCATTTTCTAGGAATTATGATACAAAAAATGTATGAGTGATCATTTTAACATTATTTTTTCATCTCAGAATATAAAAAATGTGACTGTCTAAGAATGTAGGATGCAATAACAACAAATAGCACAACTACTTGCATTGTTAAATGTGGGTGTGTCTAACAATTCAGAATTAAGAATGTGTGAGTAACTCAGTAGTTTGACGTCAGTGGTATTGACTAACAGTGAGCATCCAGAAAGGTGAGTGTATCTCCGGTGGCCACGGAGGCACCCAGCAGCCGTGCAGTTATAAGTCCTTTC
>OMLF01013808.1:0-15861 GCA_900302615.1 Holocentrus rufus | reverse complement strand
TTCACAACGATTTCATTTTCTAGGAATTATGATACAAAAAATGTATGAGTGATCATTTTAACATTATTTTTTCATCTCAGAATATAAAAAATGTGACTGTCTAAGAATGTAGGATGCAATAACAACAAATAGCACAGCCGTGGGAAAATCCTAAATTAAATATATTGAATCTATTTTTTCTATTATTTAATTTTAGCCAGGTCCCAGGCAGGGACCTGGCTAAAAAAACTACTTGCATTGTTAAATGTGGGTGTGTCAAACGATTCAGAATTAAGAATGTGTGAGTAACTCAGTAGTTTGACGTCAGTGGCATTGACTAACAGTGAGCATCCAGAAAGGTGAGTGTATCTCCAGTGGCCACAGAGGCACCCAGCAGCCGTGCAGTTATAAGTCCTTTCCTCTCTCGCTGGCGGACGACCCGCACAATGTGGAGACGCTTCAAATATTCATCCAGCTCATCCTTCAATGCATCTGAAAGTACAGGATAGCCAGTGGAATTAGTTACACACACATTTGTATTGATACTAAAACAATAACTGATATTTTTTTTGCTGAGTTAGAGTTCCAGAGGCTTTTGAAAAAATATCATCTCATGAAAAATCTGATCAAATAATATATGAGGGAACATCGGAAATAGTCATTTATTTAGTAGTCTTCAGCATGGAAGGTAAGGAGAGAGAAAGCTGTCTGCCTTCCATTCTCAACATGGCTGGCTGTCAAGTCTGTCTGACCAGCTCCTGGACTACAGATCTAAGGAATCGTACTCAAGGCTCTAATAGGGGCCTGCTCCCAACAAATAACAGTGTTTAGAGTTTCAGATGGACTGCATTCCCTGAAGCCCCTCTCCTTTCCAGCATTTTGTTTCCCCCTGCCTGGGACCTGTTTACAAGAGCTAACTCTGACTCATTTCTAAGCACAACCATTGCTAACTCCTCTTAGGAAAGTATTCACTAGCAGCCCCTTGCTTCCTGTTGTAACCCTCCTCATGAGCCACAGAGCTGGAGCTCCACTCCGCACATTTCATGGAACACCAAAGGACTGCCCACACAACAGGCTGCCTGAAATTAAATCCAAAAGAGAGCTGGGTGGTCCTAGTGAGCCTGCCGTGCGTTACCGTCCACGCTGGCGTCGTCCACTAGGATGATCTCCTTGAGGAGAATGGCAGGGGAGGTGTGGAGGACACTGTATACTGTCCTTAGCAGAGTGCTCCATGCTTCATTGTGAAACACAATTATCACACTGGTGGTCGGCAAAGGGGGACATCGTTTGAAGGTTTGCTCAATACATCTGCAGAAAGTAAAAGAGAGAGCACAGAGATCTAGTGTCTATATAGTTCCTGAGTGGCACAATAGTCTAGTTATTACATCTGCAGGCAATCCCCTGTGGGGTGTCCATTTCAGCTGTGACACTGCATGTGTAGCAGCCTTTGAAACACCAGCCATATCAGACTGGGAGAGACTTTGTAAATTACCCCAATAAAAAAAAATAAAAAATCAGGACATGGACAGACCTGCATAATTAGCCAAGCATAACTCAGCTTCTTCCTGGACTGGCCACATTAACTGGGCAGGCATGCTGAAACAATGTTTCAGTCAGAAAAATCATCCCTGTGGTTTTTGTGTGAATTTTCCCCCAGTTGTTAAAGGCAAACAGAAGATTTATTTGGGTTAGAGAGTCATGTTTGCATTTAACAATCTATATCATAGCACCATCTGTGGGTTTTTAATATGTGACTGATTATATTACAGGTCAACAAGACAGTCCATGGAGAACATAGGGATTTTACTTCTCCACAGTAACAAAGATGCTCCTTTTACCACCACTAGGTGGGGCAATTCTATTTATCAATTGATGTTTCTTAATCAAGATCATCTTAAGAAGAAAGTCAACATTATTTGCTGTGTTCACTAACACCACAATCTTCTTGCTCTATCTGGTTGTATTTATTTATGTATTTCAATTAAAGACTATGGTTAACACAAGGCCTTTTTAACATAAGGCATATTATGGCTTCTACAGAGTCACAAAGACTTGACAAGATCACATACTCTGGTGGTCGAGTATCCGGTCCCAGGTCTCTACTCAAGGATATTCGGTCACTGGCAAACAGGTTAAAGCAGTGTTTCTCTTCCCCCCTCTCTTTCTCCTTCTGCTCAGCAGGGCTCAGAGAGTCTGTGTGGAAGGGCTTCCCAGAAGCCCCAGGAGCAAGGGGGTTCTGCTGTGGGCGCTCCAGAGCTGGCCTGAGCTCAGCCACTGTATAGTGCCCTGGAAGACAGGAGTTGCTCTCTGCATTTTCCTGCTGACGGACGGGGGCTCTGATCTGCATCTTTGGCATTGCATCCCTGAAGTTATTGACCGCTCCCATCACCATGCCCAGCACGGCATCTCGTTTTACTGCCATCTCGTTGAGCCATGGCTCCTCCTGTGGGCTTTGGCTTCCCACCTCCCGTTGTATGAGGAACACAAATGTGACAAAAACCACGGCCACGATCACCAGCTTAAGTGGGTGCAATCGCCTTCGGAGGACTCTGCGAAGCGCTGTCATGCTGTTTGAATGGAGTGAAGGCTGCCTCAAGACTGAATTTCACCTGTCATGAATGAAAACCCCCAAGTCAAGTATTTAAGAGATAATGTAACTAACAAAATTAAAATATAAGGTTTCTAAGGAAAATAAAAGTTTGACAGTGAAACATTACTTATCACCACACTAAATTATTAATGAGCGCATTAGAAGTTAATTTCTACTTTTAACACCAACTGGATGTGTACACCCATAGAGCACATCATAGTGGAGATGTCTATTATACTGCTTTCTAGGAATATATGATATGATAATTTTCATAAGTTCCCTAAACAACTTCTGTCCTGAATTCCTTCAGAAAAAAAACGATCACGTACCATGAGTCATGAGACAAGAGATTTAAGTTTGACGAGTTCTGTAAATTGTTTCTGTGAAGTCCAACGAATGTCATCCTGCTTTGACTTGAGACACTTTATAATTGTTTCGTGAGTTCCACAGCAACTTTCCTTCGAGGTGAAAAAATATTTCCAGGCAGCGCTGCCAATCCGTGTCTCTCTGTATTCAAGCTTTGCAGAACTTCCGTCTCGTTGGATCATCCAGGTACGCTCCTTCAGGTAGAGGGAGGAGACCTGCTGGTGCGCTTGCGCAGAAAGGATCTCAGCGTGTCAAAATCCATACCTGGAATTCAAATGAGTAAGCATTAACAGCTCCATAAACAAACCGCTGTAGATGATGCCCCTATTTGACTTGTAGCCTGACCTGACTGAGGCTGCACATGTGTCATTTGCCCAAATCGCTGCTGAATCAAACATTTCAGCCAAAAACAGTGATGATGGCAAGCCCGAATTTAAGTTTGATTAAACTAAAGTGACCTGGGGTAACTTTGTCTGGAGTAGTATTGGAAAGGATGTTTTCTGTGGAGCTCCTCGGATTCAATAATGGTGTCATTTCTTTAAATAATAGGATTTGTTCAGCCAGCCATTCATTGGGACAGTTGCTGGGTTACAAATAGCGGAGGAACGCACTCTATACCCCTCACATAGGCTACCGCATCCAATCAGGCTCTCTAGGAGAAAATGCCACATCTCCCACCTAGCGAGCAACATAATTTAATGTTTTGGTCAGCCACTATTGTGAACACTTTGATAGAAACTGAACATAGCCTGATCTAGAAGAACTGTCAGCTGGATAAATCAGATCGATCGCCTATTCGGATGATGACTGTCGGGAAAATATTATAAAAAGACCGAAAGCGTAAAATATCAACACGTCTGCGCTTCAGTTATTATTATAGAGTTTGAAAGGCGTCACACGCCTACCTGCTGAAGTTTATCCCATCCTCAGGTTTTCCAAGTTGCCTATAGCAGATGGTCTTCATAAGGAGTTGAGATGCTTGTGAGGGGGAAGACGTGGACTCTGAAGCCATCCGGTGGGAGCCTGCTCTGGTTCCCAGTTTGAGGTCTTTCTTAAGTATTGCAACCAAGATCAGACTTGCACAATGCCTCCGTGTGCAGCGACTGTGTTCCCCAGTTAGGCAAACCAGTTTATTTTGTCCATCATGCGTAGACGAGTTCAGTATCCAACATTTTTCCACTTGCCACGAGCTTTGTGGCAAATGTGACAATAGGGATATTGATAGGAAATTGTTCATTCAGATCGTGTATCTACTTCTGCCCTACTGATTTCACGTTTGGCAGTATAGTTGATTGTAACGTGACGTGTTTAATTAAATCAATAGGAGACAATAACTGGTCGTGGGACAAAATAAGAGCCGTCATTATGTCTCAATAAAATAAATTGTAATAAAATAAATTCGTTACAATAAATAACAGTAATTCTACAATCTACCCAAAATTGCATTCACATAGCTTGAATTACTTAGAGGTACACAATTATATTTAGATTTACAGAATTTAAGAGGACAATGTTGTGCCCCTCTGCTAGATCTCTTGTAAAGTTTAATTTTAAACTTATCAAATTCACTTGAAATAAATTTGGTGCCTGATTTTTAAAAAAGCCTCTCCGGTGGTTCATAACCCTGGCACGGCTAAGCACAGTGTTTTCCATCAAATCGAGGACCAAGTGACTGCTGATATCCTAAATGCAAATGTACAACATGTACAACGTATTGGCAAGGCATTTAGGTCAGTTTTCCAAAGTTGTAAGTAAATGCACATTCTATCCAAATAAAATAAATCAACGAAATAATTAAAGTACTGGATCCAGTGTGGTTCATAAATTTTTATTGCAGAAACATATGTTACATTTATTTGTCAATAAAAAAGTTAACTCTCTCTCTCTCTCTCTCTCTCTCTCTCTCTCTCTCTCTCACACACACACACACACACACACACACACACACACACACACACACATCGCCGAATCTAAGATCTTAGAGCACTGCGCGCTTTGTCCAAGATGTCCTTTCTCATTCTTGGATAATTTGGATGAGCATCCAAAACCTATGAAACAAAACAAAGATCAAAAGATGGCACACTGTGTAAGAAAAGATCAAACCACTCAAACTCACAGCATAAAAACTTCTCTCACCTTATGACACACATCTATGGCATCAACATGCCTCTTTGCTTTTAAGTAGTTGAAAGCAAGCTTGTATCCTGAAATAAATACAGACACTATGAGTTATATACGTACTATTACTCATCCAAATGATTTTTGTCTCAAATGGAATTGTACATATGATTTGGGTTGACGTACCAATGGTAGGGTTAGTTTGATTTCCATACTTCCAAGCCAGTTCATAGTTGAGTGCAGCATCACGGAATGCCTGCTCTTTTTCCATTATGTAGCCCAAATATTCATAAGCTTTACAGCATGACTGGAGGAAAAGTGCAATCATTATCACCAAGTGCCAAAATACTTTACATAAATGAGGGTTATTGCATCATAAACATCTATGAATTGCCATATGAAAAAAAAAATGCATAAATTGTAAAACTCAGTTCACATCAGCGCAGAGTGACAGTGTTTTCAGTAATGACCTTGTTATGGCGGAGGCATCTCTTCAAGAGGTCCCCGGCCATGTCATACTTCCCCGAGTGGATGTAGATGTCTGCCAGCAGCAGCCAGCTCTTCTCGAACTCGTCGGCGTCAACAATGTTCCAGTTCATCTTTGCTATGCGTTTGAGCTGGTTCCTGGCCCGAGGTGTTTGCTTTAGGATCATGTAAGCCGTCGCCATGGCCAACAGCGCTGGCACGTGGTCTTTCTGAATTCAACCACAGGATTCTAGTTAGATGCTGTCTTACAGGACACACCTGCCATTACCTCCACGCGGCACCCATTCCCTACACTTTTACCCCACGCCCACTTTATTGCAGTGTATTAAGTTGAATAGGGAACTGTAGGGAACCAAACTACAATAATAAAAATAATGTCAACTTATTCCATCAACATTTAGCGTGGTACAATGTGCTGTGCATTTGTTGACCAAATGGGAGGAGTAAAGCTAAGAGAGAGCACGACATAATGCATATCTCCTGGTGAGGGCATATTTGCACTGGAGGAAGTGATGCAACTCATCAAGTGCACCATCTGGAGTTCACATACCTCATTGTTTGCAATCTCTGTGAAAACATTGAGGGCTTTCTCCACATTGGCCTTCTGTTTAGTAGCCAGGAAGCAGTAGTTCTCCAAGATGCGAAGCTGTAAGTGTCCGCCGGGTGTCTGGGGCTTTAACTCCTTCAGCAGTTTCTCTGCTGTTCTCACAGCAAGCTGCTCTGACTCCTGCTTCTCTGTGGAGTTGCTGAGGAGGGACACAGATGAGGCACTTTTGCATGAGAGACAAGTCTGTGAACTTTTAAAATGCAAGAATATCTATGGGTGTAATATGCATTTACTAGACTGCAACGCTGTATATTACATCAACTCACCCAATGTCGCCATCTAAATTCTCAAATACTTCTCCCCCCATGGTGTCATTATCAGGGTTTAGGCAGATTTCGATCATGTTGTACACAGCGTTCTGACCCCAATCATTGTCTTTCCGTGCCTTGTTAAAATGCCGCAGACCATCATTAGGTTCTCCCGTGTACCTGAACAGCAAGCACAGCTTTAATTGGATAATGTCTAACAGATGGCATTGCAATCTTAAGGAATCAGTGGCTTTACCAAAGATAAAGTCCTTTGCAGTAGTTAAAGCCAGGGTCAAACTTAGCCCTGGAAGAATGTTTTTCTGCCATATCGAGAAATCTGGGAACTTCTTCAAGCTTCCCGGCTCTCCTCAACAGGTCAATAAGACGTGACAGTGTTGGGTAGTTGTCTGAGAACAAACAGATGTGAGAGTTACTGCACTTTCTATTTAGAGAAGGTCAAATAACAGTTAATTTACATTCTCCTCAAGTTTCCCCTGAAAACCCAGAAAACTCTACTATTTCAGGTCGAAGGGAAACAGAGCCCTGTCACACCTGGTTTCCGCTCCAGAAGCTGCTGAAAGTGGAAAACGGCCTGTTCATAGTCTTGCTTCCTGAACATCAGGTCAGCCATCATCTAAGGAGAAACACAAGTGAGGGGTTAAGGAGATCTATAAAGATTTGGTTCATGATTGAGATGGCACGAAGGGTAAACAAACCAGTGTTGCATCTTCATTAAATTGGTCATTCTTCAAAATGACGCTGCATTGCTCCTGGCAGGCATCCACCTCATCTAGGGTAAGGTACAAGCGGGCCAACTCCAACATCACCTAGGAACAGGGGGTGCATTCATTTGAATGAACTTAGTGCTAAAGCATTCTTTGTGGAATAATGGGAGGTAGATTTTTTTTTTCCTGTTTGAATTCTATATGTTTTAAGTATAGTACTGTGCTTGGTCAGCACTCACTTTTTTAATAAAACCAAGCCTTTTGCCTACATCAAACTATAAAGAAGTAAGATGAACACATTTTAAAAACACAGGGATGAGACTCTAAAAGATGCCAGGGCTTGTCAACTACAGCTGCAGTGAGTACACAGGACGTTTTTGATTCAGCTGCACTGACCTTGCGATCACTCTCACAATACACAAGAGCTTCTTTGTAGAATTTGACTGCTCTCTCATAGCCCCTCTGACTTGTGTAGTGTTTAGCGATCTCAGCACAGATCTCAGCAGCAAGCTGCTTCTGCATGGGGACGGCGTCAGGCTGCTCCAACTGCACCCGCTTCAGTACCTTGGCCTGCACATCCCGAGCCTATACACAGCACAGACACAACCTCATTATGTCATTCATGCACAATTTTGGATCAAAATATAAAAATGAAGAGTCTCAGAACACTGGAGAAACTAGATCCACTTACCCTTTGCAGGGAAAGCAAAGCTTCCTCATTTTTGTCGACCTTGCTCTGGATTTTTGCTAACAGGACCAGATAACGACAGTCATCTGTGAGCGCTGGCAGCTCATTCACTGGGAAGATCAAAAGGAAAAAGCAAAATTATGGGCACAACAAAACAATAAATTCACCATATCAAAACCAAAAACCAAGGTGTTTTTTATTTCTCTGCAACATCTAAACAGAACTGTTTTGGTTTACATATTCACACTAGTTTATGAGGTAAACAGGATTTCCTGTCATCTTTTAACATTTATGCACCGCATATATGCATCACCGTTTTCATGCAGAAACCTCCCTGCAGTCTCTTATTCTTTCGTTTCATTGGCACATTTGACCTAGTCCAGGATGTTCATGGTGAGGTATCTTAAATAACTTCACTGTACCTGGGTCATGGGCCAGAGCGTCATGCAGAACTCTCTCACACTGCTCGTACTGCTTCATCTTCATCAGCAGCTCAGCCAGGTCGTAGCGCAGGAAGTTTTGCTGCTCGGTCTTCAGAGCAGCTTCATAGTAATTTATTGCCTGTGTAACAGCATTTCTGAGTCAACACTGGTTGGTCCCTCAGTGCGTCTCCAAGTGTTTATTTTGGACTGAGTGTGCATTACAAACCTTGACGTAGTTATGAGTCTTCACAAGGGCTTTTCCGATCTTGCTGGCTAAAGCGCCGTCTTTGGGGTTTTTCTTCAGAGCCTGCTCATAGACCTCAATGGCTTTCTCTGGCTGAAGATAAACACATCTTTTTTGTAAGTGATGCAAGCAAGATCATTATCTGCAGTGGCTTTGTATTTATGTCTACGGATAAAGATGTTGTAATTTTTCTAAATACCTGGGAAATCTAATATATTTTTGTGTTTACATAAAATTGAAAACACATGGCAAACACTTTAAAAGCTATTCTACATCAACCAAATTCTAAACAAAACCTGTTATTTTGGGATGAATAAAGAGCAACTTAAAACGGTGAGTCTTGTCTACTTACTTCCTGAATGTTCATGTAAGCGTCACCTAGTAAGAGATATGTGTGAGGGCTGGGCAATTTCTCCACCATTTCTCTGGGGAAAAGACAGAGGTATCACATTAGAGCTCCATTATGGCGCTTCATTATATAGATGTGCCTCTGCTCTTTTGAGGTTCATTCATGCCTGGCAAAACAAATGTAACACCAAATCGGCACTCTTCTAGAGCACTGGACACAGTTTTGTACAGCTTTGCTGCATCAGAGGCTACAGTTCCAGTTACTTTGAGCTGGTGGCCTTGTGAATTCTATTGCAGATTCAACTGAATAAAAGGTAGGTACACTCTAACTGGGTGGCCAGGAGTCAAGAGAAAATAATTGTAGGTGGTATTTGACTGTGCTATTGTCAACCATTATAGTTCAAGCCAAACATTTGCTATGCATTAGGGGCAGGGCTGGGTGATATGGACAAAATCAAATATCATGATATCTTGGATCAAATACCTTGATATCAGTATTGTGATGATATCGCACGGATTACTGCTGGTACTTTCATAAGGTATTCACACGCAAGAGATTTTTTGATAAACTATTAATAGTAATGTGGATATGATGACTGTAAATAATAGAACAGCTAGAACAGTCTTACAAGTTCAGAAAATTGCATTTCTTTACTGTCTTTACAGTCTGTAAAACCAGCAACACTTACCACAAATCACACATCCAAAATCCTAGACAAATTCTACTCATATCACCATATGAAGTGTGATATTTGCTCACATGTTCAGCTGCTATCTTTAGCCAAGTCACAATGCAATGCAGATTTTTTTTTTTTTTAGATACAGATTTACTGCTCACCTGTAACAGCTGGCATACAGACGTTTCTCCTTTCTGTGGTTGAGATATATGTCTGCCATTTTCTCCTTGGCTTGGACGTAGTACGGCTGCTCAGGGGTGATGTTTCTAAGCATACTCAGTGCGAGCTCTGTGTCACCACGCAGCAGGGCCAGGTCAGCGTTGGCAATGGTGACACGCAGCTCCTCAGGGGTGCCCGAGAACTCATTGATGGCATCCTGCATCACTTTGGCAGCCTCGTGCTGAAATATTAAGTTCATCGATGTGTAATAGTCCCTTCAAAGCCAGCCATATGTAGAGACAAATAGCACTAATAGGGTGAAATAATAACATTGCACATATTTGTTTACTTGTTCTCCGTTGAGCCAGAGGGCCTCGGCTAATTCCAAGAAGACAGACACGCAGTCAGCAGGGCTCAGCTCAATCTTCTTGCTCTTAGACTTGGATGAGGATCCGGCCCTGTGGACCCCTGGAAGGCTCATGGCCATCTGCAAGGTCTGGATGGCTCCAGTCAATTCACCCGTCTTCTTCTGGGCCTGAGCCTTGATCAGGTGGTACATGGGGTGTTCTCGAATCTGGAATCAATACAGAAAGGATTCAGTTACCAATTTTCAATATAGTTCAGATATTTTATGATTCTGTTTCTGAGATCTGAATTCCAGTCAGTAATAACAATCACTGAAGTTTCAAATTTGTTAACTCGTACATTAGCTAAAATAAGAGTCTAAATGCACACAGGCATTGGACTGCTGGTAAAATTTTGATCATACCTCAAAGTTATGGCTGAGACACAGTTCGAGAGACTGGGAACACAGTTTCAAGTTCCCCTGCAGCAAGTGGATCTGCGCCATTAGCAGATGAGCGTCTGCATGAGAGGGACACTGTTCCAAGCAATGATGTAGACTGCTCTGAGCGGCGTCAATATCACCTGAGCAAAGACGTCAGCAATACAGTTAAAAATAGCAGTTACAGAACGGAAACACTGCATATTTTCATATTGACACAATGCTCACCAGACTGGAATCTGACTTTGGCCAGCAAAAAGACCCCTTGAAGGAGACCAGGCACAATCTTGACCACCGTGTCCAACACAGAGGCACAGTGGAGGAGCTGAGGAGCAGGAGGCTGGCCCAGGGCTGGAGGCTGCAGCACAGACAATAATTGTTAGTATCTGCTGCAGATGCTCAAATGTTTTATTTGTTCTTAAGGGTTAGTGTAAATATGAAATTGAATGTGTGTGCATAATAGTGACACGGGCATATACCATCCCTAACTGTGTATAATCTAAAGGGAATATAGGCTTGCAAGGTTGGACTGCTTTTCTGCAGTCCAAAAAAAAAGAAAAGTGGCAAAATCCTGACATAGCTGACATTATCTAATTCAAATGTTTGGGGTTTTTTTGGTTGTTTTTTCGATCAATTGGAAAAAAAAATCTTCAGCTCTATACTGAAATTTTTCAGTATTACATAAGTGGAACATTTTTAGCACCAAAGTCCTCAGTGCACTAGACTTTCTCATACAAATGAAGCTTTCTTGCAGCACCTCAATTAAGAAGTCGTCAATGAAACAGCAACAATTCTTTTCTTAAGTATGCAATTCACCTTTTAAAGACATATCTAATATCCTTGTGACATAATAAGACCTGTTATTCAGACAGACATTTTAAGACTTTCTATGGACCCACAGACACCCTGTCATTGATGAATCTCCAGTCGTACCTTAGCAGGACACAGTACTAGGTACTCTCTGATGATTTCCAGCAGGAAGTCAGGATTGAGTTTCTCAAAGTACTCTACTCCCAGTGGCAGACCCTGCAGCGTCGAGAAGTGTGTGTCCACCGCGTCGTTCAGCAGGTTGGTCACCTCCTCTTGGGGTCGGCGCTTCTTCACTGCCAGCACAGCACGCAGGTATAACAGATCCTGTTAGGGCGAAAGGGAAAGATGAGAAAAGGAGAGATTTAAAGAAGGGGGAGAGAAATAACAATCCGTGGAATGAAGACAAGAAGTGGAGGAAGGCAGAAGGAAAGGAAAGTTGATAAAGGTATTCCCCTCAGGAAGATGGATTTAAGACACAAATACCAAATAAAAAGATGAAAAGCCTCCCAGGAAGAATAACTGAGTCATAATACTGAAGACCTACAGGACCAGCTGTTACTCATTCTGCCAGATTCTCCTGCTAATTGTAAAACAGTTTCTGTGAGTAAATGATTTGGAACAATAGTAACCCATGAATTATGAGCTTCATCGTCATGTCTCATGTTATCATTTTATGGCATTTCATTGAGCATGTATCCTCGAATTTGATTCAAAAACCAGCATTTAAATAAAGACTTTACCGCTGATTTTCCAATAGATTGTTGGATCTCTGTGAGGAATTCCAGCTGTTGTTCTGCATCTTCTAAGTGGCCCTCGATCAGCTGGCATCGAATTATACCTGCGGGAAAGTGACATCGTGTAAAACATGAAATCTTGAGAAATAATAAGGCTACTCTTACTGTAAGAAAAAGTGACATGGAATGTCACGCAGACAGTGGGTTAATCCTTGTGACGTGTTCAGGTACCTGTCAAAGCAGAAACACTAGTCTCATCCAAAGTCATGGCAGTCTTGTACCACTTCATGGCCTCTTTGATTCTGCCCTGCAGCACCATCTGGTAGCCAAGCTCCGTGGCCAGATCCGAGTCGGCTGATGCCAGAGAAAAGGCTCTCTCCACCATCCTGTGGGTCTGCTCGATCACCTTGTCATTTCGTCCACACTGTGAGTGAAACAAAAGATCAAATGCTGAAATGCCATCAAAGTCGCAGACCTCCTCTAAAGTGAAGTAGCGTACAATGTGGAAAAGTGAATAGTGAAAAGCATCTTACAACACGGGTGAAGGCTAGAGACATCCTGTAGAAAAGCTCAGAGTTGTGAGGCTCTAAAATATCCAGGCTGCTGATGAGGTTTGAAAGGTGCTTTACTGACTGGAAAGGGGAACACAAAAGCAATTTCCCATAAATTGATCGGCACTTTGCCACTCCTGCATAACAAATTGGAGTATTAACCATTTATTATAATTCCGAGTTGTTGATTTGCCACAAGAGTTCAAGGTGTGAGGATTTGATGATGGATGAAAGTTACCTCAGTAATATCTCCGTCTCTACATAACGAATGCAGAGCTAGCATCCTTAGAGCCTCCAGGTTATTTTTATCCCTCTGTAAAAGCCTGAAATATGACACATAAAGTCAAGTAAATGAACATTATGGCACATAATACATCTAAATAAGGTTAGATTTCTTTCATTCGTGGTAATAGAATATCTGACACTGCTGAAGTACTCTGAGCAGTTCACAGACAAATAGGATTTAAACTAAGAGGAGAATCTCACTTGTTCGACATCCTTTTAAGAATGGTCAAAGCCAGCAAAGGATGTACACTGTGCACTGCTTGCACCCGTCCTGATTCGCAGCACCATAGTGCTCAGCAGGAAAATCACAGCGGTTCTGGACTTGGCCTGGCGCCTTTAGGATTTGACTCCACCTGAGTGATCACTTTCCCCCCCCCCGGCTCCCAGAACCTGAGGCAGTGAATCCTGGGAAATGTGTGTGACTCTGGCGCTTTGGCTCAATGGCCTTTTCATGCTGCCTGGCACTGGCCAAGGTCCAGAGGGGCAAGCAAGCAGGAACAATGGCTTAGTCAGTATGCGCTGGTTTGAGACATCACGCTAGTTTTTCATTTGCACTTGAATGCTGAGCCATTTGCAAAGGCTGACTGTGTCTTTCCTTACATCGCTGACACTGATTACAAATGCTTTTATGGCTTGTGATCTCACCAAGGAGAGAAATTACACTCCCGTCTTCAGATGTTTAATTTTTTGAGTCTGAGGAGCACAGTTCAGGTGACCTTGTGAAAAATGTGTGATAGTGCATGATAGATCCCCTGAATCTTGTGTATGTGTGTGATTCAATAGTAACTTTCAAACCTCTGCGCTGCATCTATGGTTTGCTCCCAGTCTTGCAGGCTGAGTAACAGTTTCATCTTCTTGATAAGGGCAGGCAAGAACCCCGGGAAACTGACAATGACTTGGTTAACCATCTCCAACGCTCCAGAGTAATTCTGCCGATATTCATAGTACTGTGCCTGGGAGAGACAAAATTAATGACAGCCTGTATTCAACATGAATGTAATTATTTATCTGAAACAACAATACAAGCAAATAGAATGTTAAAAAGTTATAAAGAATGAAGAAAATAATATATCCTGTCTCAACAAACAAGACAACTGGGTGGAATAGCCGGGGTAAACTATAAAAATACAACAATGATGGCAAAGGACACATTAAATGCAGCACTGAGTCAATTAGCACTGAGACACAATAAGTGCTGCACGCATCACAGGAAATATGAGATACAACAGCATTGTTACATCTGCAGCTAATATTGAGGAATGCTATTCATTACAGATCTGTGCTTCCCATCTTACCTTTCCCATCAGGGCAAAAACATCTGCTCTCTCTTTCAGTCCCTCGTCAAAGTATTTTCCAGCCTTTCTGGCATATGCGTCCTTACTAGATGTCAGATCTATCCAGGCTTTTAGGATTATCCCCTGAACAATAGACATCAATCCAAATTTCAAAAAAGTGCAAATACATGAAAGGACGGGCTAAGAGTATGGCACAAATGGCCACCTCATCATTTCCAGTCACACTATGTGAAGCGTAAGATTCCATATGGAAACATAGCAGTGATTCACTTTCTTTAACAGACATAAGAAAAATCCAGATCTTACCTCTCTAGAGCCATTGGAGAGTTTGATCGTTCTCTCTACGTACTCCCTTGCTTTATCATTTCGGCCCAGTAACCAGAGAAACATCCCAGCATAGTAAAGACTCTTTGGAGATGCACTTTTACGATCCTCTTTTACCTTTGCATCAAGCTCTTGAATGACTTCTCGGTCTGTCAACACAGAGAGACTCTCATTAGGGGATGACTAATCAGCACGGACATGTACCAATGTCTGGGCATAAGACAACAACAGTGAAATGAATAAAAGATTCTTGTTGGTTTACCTGGATTTGTCTTTTTTTTCTCAGCATAGACAAGAGCCATCAATGTGCACAGGGACACATCTCGACTGTCTCTTAACGTCTCCAACTCCACTATTGCTTCCTGAATTTTATCTGTGGTAAAATAATGACGTGAATGCATGGAAAGGTCACATGCACACTAGAATATCCCAAAACACAGATGTTTCTTGATGGGGTTATTTCAAGCAGATCGGCGTGCTTACCTTGCATGAGACTCCCATAGGCATGGAAGAAAGTGTAGATAGGGTTGTTGCTGAAGTTCCTCTGAGCAACAGCTGCAGCGTTAACTACATGGTTGTAAAACTTCTCATAGCAATAGTAATTGATCAAACCCTGGGGAAAAACAAACGGGGAGCTTTGTTGGCATGGCAGTTCTATAATGCGGCAGCAAAAAAAAAAAAACAACAGCCTGATTAATATTCTCATTTTTTAAGGCGGTCTTAATCATATGGTTTAATTGATACTGCTTCAGAAAGAAACAATGTAACGCACAAGGCTGAGATCAAAGGTATAGTGAGCTGTTAAATATTTCATTTCGCAGCAGTAAGTAGTAAACATGTCAGAGCTTAGGCCTTGCAAGCAGCTCTCTCTCAGAGGCTTCAGCGTATCATTTCGCCTGTTAAACTGACTTCGCTGATTTGTAAAACAAGTCAACAGACTGTGGTTGCTATCGTCTGATTCCTTTATTTATCCTGTATCATGAAAACACGCCAGCTTACCAACGCTGTGTCTTCATCTTCCATCTCGGCTAACACCGTGTTTGTGTTATTTCAACACCACTGACGAAAAAATGACGACTGTTACTTCCGTGTAAACACAAGAGTAGGCTGTACACTCTGAAATCGAGATAATATTATTACTCTGGTAAGTAAAAAAAATCGAGCTTCTCCTTATATTTTCGCCATCTTGCACCAACTACTTAGCGTTGCCTGGTAACTTGGTAACGACCTCAGCCGCCATCTTTATTTCAGTGGAGGTAGTTTCTCCTTTGCATCGCTAGGTGGAGCAGCCATTCTTTTATTAAAGACCACAAAACCAAATAAATAAATAAATAAAAAAAATTTCACAGTAGGAGTATATGGACAAAACAGACTTTTTTGTCAGAATATAAACAACACAAGCCCAAAAGATATGGAATATA